>JANHFX010027236.1:0-40485 GCA_027560015.1 Chloroceryle amazona
TTTCTCTTCCCTTTGGGGAGGGAGGGGGGTTAACAGAGAGCGTCTGTTGGGTCTTAGGGGCTGCCCTGACCCTAAACCACAACAGCAGGTGAGGCCAATGTTAGTCTTGTGTGCTCGCAACTTGTACAAAACCCTTGACAATTCACAGGCGAGCTTTCCCAGAGCTTGCGGTGATCACTAATGCCTGGATTCCAGCTCTTCAGCCCTCTTGGATCAGGAGCTCCCTCCATCAATGTTTTCAGTAGACTAAGTTGTAGTGGACGTTGAACAGCAGAAGGCCTGAGCTGGTAATCATTCAAATTAACAGGAACCTTACTGTTGACTTACAAGGTCTGAGGTAACCCCGCAGTGTTTAATGGAGAGCTTAAAAGAAGTGAGGGGTAGTCCTCCATGATTTGGGGGAAAGGAGCTTTCTAATAAGGTAAAAGGAATCGGCATTAAAAGCTGATTGTCTAGAAGGCCAGGTTTTTAACTCTTCTGTTAAGCAGCCCCCCTTATGCAAAGTAAGTGATCAGGAGAGCAGGAGCATTTGCCAAAGCTCTTAAGCTAGAGGGACTGTTTGTTCTGAATGCTAAAAGGCCCTCACTGAGGTCACTCTGATCCAACCAAGCCTCAAGATCTGGCCAAAGGCTTGGGTTGTCCTTGTGCCAGATGTCATACGGACCAGAGCAAGCTGAGAGCTGCTCCCACGACCCATGTGGGACACATCCTGTAAGAAAGTGATGCCTGTCAGGAGCAACAAATGAACCCCAGCTTTCTTCTGACTTCATCAACCTACCCCCAAAGCCTTTTGATATAGGGACTGACTGGAAATACCAAGGAAGATGGTGTTGGATATGGGGCCAGTCCTCCACATGCACTTGAGTGAACTTCAGGGAAAAGGTAAGAAACGGCCACCCAAGTTCTCGTGTGCCACTTCTAGGGCCCAAGACAGAGTGAAATCAGCAAAATCAGGGCAGGTTCAAGGTTTTACTAACTCAGCTGTGCAGTGGCATCCACCCTACAGTCTTCTGTGAGCCTGCTGAGCAAGTGGTAGAGCTGGCAGGAGAGATTTCACCCAGTCCCTCAGTCTGCCACTGGCTGGAACTTCAAAGCAGGTGAGAAATGTCACCTGCTCAGAGTGGGTGGTGACACACCTTGCTTGCGTGGGTGGTGACACAAGCTCCAGGGGAGGGGTGAATTCAACATGCCTTGACTTGTAGAGAGACAGGTATTTTCTTTAAATCATTATTTCTCTATCACTTGTAAAGCCTCAGGTTTCTCTTTTTGTGCAACACTTCTCCAAATAAAGGCATTTTACTAACAGTGTGCTATTCAGTGTAATTCAAATCCACATGCTGGGGAACTGCAAAATTGACCATGCCTTCTGAAGAAGTGGCTTCTAGCAGAAACATCAGCAACTCTACACAAAATTGGGGAGGAAACAGAAAAATCCCTATTCTTGGATTTCTGCTTTCAGCCACATGTTGTTTGTGTTTGTCTCCTTCACTGCATGAGAAAATGGTTGTACATCTGCCTGGAAAGCTCAGTGCAAGGTCCCTCGTCCTCAGTACAGTTTAGTCTCGTTAATCTTTCCAAGGTCTCCCCTTTCCACTGCCTGTTGCACTTCCATCTCCTGGGCCATCCCTGCCTGTCATTCTCTCCTGTCAAGGTCACTCTTACCATTCTTTCTATCTCCTCCCGTCTCCTGTTGTTGTGCTTCCTGCAAGTACCACTCAGCCTCTCTGTTGTTGCACTTTTTACTCATCCAAGTCTTGATCCATTTTCAGAGCATCTGAAAGAAAATAAATTGGTAAAAGCTGGAGAAACCAAAGCCTTCAAACTTGGCTACAGGACCAATTCTTTTGCTGTCCTTCACAAGCAGTTGCAAAGAAGTTTGTTGTCCTGATCTAGGCGTTGTGTTCTCACCTAGTACCTCAGTTCATAACAAAAAAGCTTGTGCATAACAAATAGAAGAGCAGATGAGGAGCAGAGTAGAAAGGGTTGGGAGGCTGCATTCAGCCTGAACCACAGCAAACAGTATTCCAACCACAGACGGGGGCTGCCCGTAGTGTCAGCTGCTGTGGGTCCCGCTGTGATGACAGGGGAAGAATGTCTGTTCTCCACAGCCCTGCGTTCTGCAGCTGGACTGGCAGCTTCTGCACACACCAAAGCGACTGAGGGACGCTCGCTGGCAGTGCCCTGGCCATTGAGAATTCTCGATTAGGTATCAAGCTCCAGCCCTGCACACTGAGCTCAGCAGCTTAAAGCGTTATTGCCATCCTTGCTGCAGAGTTTGCTTCTGGAGTGCAAGTGACACAGGGTTGTCCTCTTACTGCCCCAGAAGCAGGACAATAGCACAGGATTTGCAGAGCCTGAGGCAATGATTTGCTGGAGCATATAATGTTGGCCCTGTGCCACTGCCATGGAGGTCAGGGGCGAATCTGCCACTGGCTTATGTGGCAGCTGATACTATCAAAAATGCCACCCTTGGTCCCTGTGAACTTGGGCTGCTTTCTGTATCCCACAGTGGAACTGACAACTTTCATCCTCAGCCCTGTGGAGAGGACAAGCAGTAGAGAAGAGCTATCCAGGCAAATATCCTTTCCTTCCTACCAGCACTTTGGGATCTGCCCTGTAGCCAGTCCTCCACAAAGGGACAAAAATCACAACACTAAGTTTCAACAGGAACTTTATCTCTACATGGATTTGCATCCACGTAGAAGTTGGAGAGCCCACTAGCTGTCAGAGACATCTAAGGCCTCATCCAAAACTTGAGTTGCAACAGCTTACCCTGTTTGGTAATACTGATCCTTGGTTAAGTAAGTGCCCAGACTCAAGCAAAAAGTAATGAAATCAACATTCTGTGAGACCTACTACACATCACAGTTTAAACCTCACTGTTGTGCTTTCAGATGCAGTCATATCCAGGCAGTGAGGTGCCAGGAGGTAGAAAGACCATCTGAAAAGGTTTTTAAAACTGAGGGGACACAATTGAAGTAAAGAAACATCCAAGCAAAGAGCCAGAAAGGCACTAAAATGAAGTTTGAAGAGATTTGTCAGTGTCAACAGACACCCTGCCATAACGGGAAGCAGGATTCCTTGCCTGGAGATGTGTTCTGAACAGAAAGCCCTGGAGATGATAAGCTCTGTAAGAACACTGGCCCTTGGATGGTACCGGCCAACAGGTCTATGGTGAGATGGCAAAAGGGATTCCTCTGAGGTAGCACATGTGGCTATCTCAGAGCATGTTACAAAGCCGAGGCGGACATGGCATTTATGCTGAAGTTCAAGTCATTCTTGTTTCAGTGGACATGTAATTCTGCGGCCTGCTAGTGATTCTTCTTCAGCTGTGGAGGTCCAGAGTCTAAGGTCAGGCCCTCATAAATGGGAATTTACTCACTCTCAGCTGACTCTGATGTTGCCCTTTGAATGGACACATCAACAATATGAGTTAAACTGCCTCACCCACTTCCACTAACCCCCTCCCTTTTTAAAACCATTTTGTCAATGCAAACTGGAAGCATAGCTGACAACTCAGACCGGCTGGAGTGAACTTTGGCTGCAGCATGAACTGTTTACCCTCACCCCTGGGTAGTATCATCCACCAGGCTCCAAAAACAACATGAACTTCATGATCTGATGGGCTTAGATAACATTTACCAACAGCAGACAGAGCAATGCTAGAGAAGTGAACCGTCATAACTCCAACTACCACCTTGTGAATTGTGACACAGCTCAGGTGCAATATACTCCTCGACCCAAAGAAAGGACACACAACTTAATAACTGAAATCCTGCTACACTCATGTACCCAAAAGGGGACTTAAGCATGGGCCTGTTAAACTGGAGCATTGAGGGGTGCTCATAACATGAGCTGTTTGCAAGCACTGGATCATGCTGCTTGTGCTAACTTAAAAGAAACTCCACACTTACAAGTTTAGCCCCTTTCAGGCTACGTCTCTCACACAGTAGTCTCCTAGGACTGCTGTTAGCACTGATACCTTGCGCTGTTCTCAATCTGTCCTTCAGAACTCTGCCCGATGCTCCCTGGAAGATTTCCCAGCGTGGTTCAGCTGGCAGGAGCATTAAAAATCACAGCATGTGTCTGTAGACTTCTTTGTATCAAACATTCAGAGAGAGCACACAGCAGAGATGTAATTGTCGCAGCTATGCTCTAAAAAGACTGCTTCTGTCTCAGGGAATGTCCTTACCAGAGAAGACCATCTCCAGGCAGACAGCTGAAGATCTCACTCCAGTGAAAACAGAACAGCTGTAGAACTTTATGACTTTCTGCAAAACCCACCTCTCAAGATTTGCCCTTAATTTGAGCGTCATCCGCAGACAAAAGCTCCCCAATCTTTCCACTGGCACACTAAAATAAAAAGGACCACGATTATTAATGCCAGTCACTGCTTCGACAGCCTCCCTGCCACACTAGTTTCCCAGGACTGCTGTTGAACAGATACCTTGTGCTGTCCTCCTCGTCTTGTCCTTGAGAATTCTGCCCATTATTCCTTGGAAATTTTCCCAGAGCGGTTCAGCTTACAGCAGCACTAAGAATCACAGCACATGTCTGTAGATGTTTTTGTATCAGATGCACTGAGATACAATGCAGCAGAGGCTTATTTATCACAAAGCTACTTCTGTTATATCCCCTCTTGGTTATAAAAAAAAAAAAAAAGGAGGAAGAAAGAAAGAAAGAAAGAAAGAAGTCATCAGCAAGAAACTGTAAACCCTTTCTGAAGTGGTAACCAGGCTACCATTTTTTGGAACTTTTCCTAATATAATAAGGCAGGAACTTTGGCAGCAGTGGTTTTGAACTCCACAACCCCTAATTCTCCTCTGCTTTGCTATGCGTGTGTCACTGGAAACACAGTCAACTGCTAGGGAAATGGTCAGCCTCCAAACAGGTATCTGAGCAGCAGCCAGCCTCTGGCAGCTGTTAGTGCTAGAACTGAAAGATTTGCACCCAAGCAGCTCCAGATTCCTGAGTTAACCGATATCCTGTTTTGCCCGACCACTATCGCCATAGTGACTGCAGGAGCTGCCTCCCAGCCCTCGCTCTGCAGCTCTGAGTGGAGCTGGACAGGACAGGACACAGCCCTGGGAAGAGACTTTAAGACAGGGACCAGCAATGGAGATGTGGGTGGTGGGATGGGGCGTTGGAAGCAGCCTTGTGGTGCACTGCGGTGGGAAAGGCAGTTTACAGAGGGAAGAGGTGCAAGCACCTTTGCTGAAAGCCAGCCCCAAAGGACTACCACAGGCAATGGTACAAGGGTACGAGAGGGGCCAAAAGCTGAAGGAAGAAGGGCTGAAGATGAAAGGCATGAAGGAAGGTGGCATTCATAGCAAGGCAGTAAATTCTGTTTAGCTGGAGCTGGAACAAGCTGATTCATTCCCCTCGACATCATTTGCGTGAACTGCTCCCTCTCCTGGGGAAAACTTGACAAAAAAAGTATTCAAAAAAATAAAAATAATCACAACTCAAACCATTTCTTCCAGCAAACAATGTACCCACAGAGCTCAGGGGTGGACAGTCCCCACACCTGCAGATTCGAGTTGGAGAGAGCAGGGTGCAAGACTCCCCCACTGCCCTTCCCAGTGTGCAGCTCTGTCCTGGCTGGAGCAGCCCAAGGGTGGTCAAGGAGGCTGCCACCTCCGGGCTTGGGTGCAGAGCTAAGCTCTGCTCGGACAACAGCAGCGCTGTCTTCTCCCTGCCCTGCTGCTGCTGCCAGGCACCACCCAGACCATCCTCCGCTCTCAGACCCGTGGACTTACCCAGTGGCACGACAGCCCAGGATCCAGGAAACTGCGCTTGCAAGCACTTTTCAGAGGGAATTCTGGGGTGGAAATGCTTCTTTTCTGTGAATTAGACAGAGATCATCAGTTCCAGTCCTGGTCAGGACTGACATTTTTAGCCACGGAAATAAAGGGTCTGTGAGCAAGGAAAAGGAAAGACAATTGTGGAATGTACTCTCCTGGTGAGAAATGTACATCACCTACCTACCCTTTACTCCTGCAGGATTCCAAAATCCAGTTAAAATCTTTGCAATGAAGCTAGCTCAGAAGATCTTGAAATAAGATTAGAACCAGCTGGTGAAAAATGACACATTAGAGCAGCCAGTAAATATCCACATGACATAAATATCCAGTAAATATCCAATATCCCTGGAGAAGCAAAGGGCTCTGCTGAGCCAAACAGCTCATGCACATACACTGTACTGGCTGACACTGGTGTGTGACAATGCCCCTTCAACATCTTCCTTCAAAATCCTTGGGCAGCTGATGAAAAGTTATGATTTAAACATACACAATTAAAAATGAGAGAAGAAGTAACGCCATTTTACAGAGAGGGGAAGGGGGACAGGTTTGCCTGGAAGCAGCAGCAGGGCTGTGAGAAACCTAACACCTCCCAAATCCCTGGAGTTAGAGCAAAGTCATCCACCTTGAAGAGTCACGCGTGCTGTGACAGCTTTGTTGAAGCTTTCATCCTGGTGATGCAAGGATGAAAAAAAAAAAAAAAAAAAGCCTTGCTTGATTCTTAATGGTCCGTGAGAGCCATCATATGATACCACGTCGGGCAATCACACAATCAGGAAAGGTCACAAGACACAGAACTGTTCCTCTTGGCTTGGCAGCTGCTTTCCAGAGCCAAGACTCCTCCTTCTTACACTATTTTGCAGTCAAGTGCAGCAGTGCTATGGGAGCCCTACCATCACAGTCAGGTCCTGTAAGAAGCACAGCAGTTTTTTGTCTACAGGCACCAGCAAGAGCACTGTAATGGTTGTGCAAAATCTAATTAGCCTAAATAGATTCTTACTAACTGCAGCCGACTGGCAACATGGAACAGATGCAAGTCTCACTTCTACAGCTACGCTGGGTTAGGGGGCAGGGAGGGCTTTTCCAAAAGATGAAAAGGAATGAGGGAAAGTTACTGTTGTTGCCCTACATCCTCTCCAAGCTAAAAGAGGAAAGAGGTCTTCTAATTATTTTACTGTTTTAACTACAGGAGTTATGGCTACCTCATTCAAGACTCAAGTATATGAATGGTTGCGTAACTAGGAAGAGTCCTTGTCCCGAGGAGCTTATCGCTTTATTACACTTGCAGGCTTTATTAGATGACAGTCAGTATCATCCTTGTTTTACAGACGGAACACAGATCAGGAGCCAGACTTTGAATGCTTCAGTGACGTGTCGGGGAAGTCTAGTAAGGCAAATGTGAAGGACACACAGGAACAGAAGAAGTAATAAAAATAAGGTGGAGAAGTTTAAGACTATAAAACAATAGCATCCATTTCAGCCTTCCCTGACTAAAGCAACCAAACAGTTGATTCCCAGGCACTCAAATAAACTGCTCCTTTCTCCAGAGACTGCTGTCTCCACTGGGGCCATGTCAGCCGGTGCCTCCGGCTCCATGGCGCACAGCCCTGTGCTCTGCCACCGATCCGCCTCTGCCAGAGGTCGTGTATGCAAACTGGGTGTCTGAGCTGGGGGTGCAGGTTCCCTTCTGCCTCCCTGCTCCTGGCAGAGGCATTTCCCTCGGTAAGCTCTGGAAAAGCTCAGCTCTTGGGGCCCTTACCCCACCAATACCTGGGATTACTTCTTCACTGATTAAAAGCATCTCCATATGCTTTTCATTTGGCAGAGCCTCCTGCCTCCTCACCTTCCTTTCTGTGAGTCGGTTTAACTTTCTGGAGCACCCAACCCGAGCCAGACTTTCAGAGCAGATCAGCACTTGGCTGTTGTTCTGCTCTCTTTTACCAGAGAATGAAAATTTAGATTCTGG
This sequence comes from Chloroceryle amazona, assembly GCA_027560015.1. Taxonomy (NCBI): domain Eukaryota; kingdom Metazoa; phylum Chordata; class Aves; order Coraciiformes; family Cerylidae; genus Chloroceryle; species Chloroceryle amazona. Next base: position 7,768 of record JANHFX010027236.1, read on the forward strand.
GGCCCAGATCAAGGGCACAAAACCAGCTTTTAATAGCTGCCCAAGATTTCCTGCATCTCTGACCACTGTCATCCCACGGGGCTGGCCAGTTGGTGTCAGGAAATGCTTTAAAGATGCACAGGCAGTGACACATCAGGTCTTTTCTCTGCCCTTTAAGCAGTGTTTAGGAGATTGGCACTATTCCAGAGTCTGTCACTTCTATGCCGTGTTCCCTTAGGAAGCCAGCTCCTGTTTCTGTGCCCCAGTGCCTTCATCCCTTTGCCACTGTAACTCTGATCTCCTTCATAGATAGATAATTGTGCTACGTGGTGGATTATTGCTGCATTGCTCTCGGTAATTCTTGATCCAAAAAAGACATGGGCAAAAGTTACAGTCCTGAACCTTGAGAGACTTCAGATTTCTGTGAGAGCAGGAAGCCAGGGCTGCAGAACAAAGAAAAAAGGAGACATAGCCTGGACTGAAGAAAGGCCGAGCAGAGTTCGGCCACATTTTGTATCCCTCCATAGTTTTCATTAAGACTTCATAGAAATGAATCTGCTAATTAGATAATAAATACCTTGCAGTCTTGGGGAGAATATAAAGTAAACTAAATGTGAGAGCTCGGAGTATTCCAGAGACTTGTCGACTAGATGGCCAGGATCTTCCCACTGCTGACAGCACACAGCACAGGGGTGCAACTCGTGAGCAAATATTGATTTATAAGTACCACATAGCAACAGAACAGGCAGCACCAGACTTGTTCTCTCTTGATTTTGGGAGCTGTAAGACCAGCCAGCAACCCCTCCCCCCCAAGAACACACACAGCATTCCTGAGGCAAGTGTTAATGCTGGATCTTGACCAAGAAAGGATTCCTATAGACTCAGCAGGGGAGAGGGGGATGTTACACCGCTCTCCTCTTTCCCCCACTAACCCCATTCCTCCTGTACTTGCCCTTCCCCTTGTCTGAGGCCCTTTCGCGCAGTGGCGAGGGGCTGTCGGCAGCATGCGGAGTGCAGCAGCGCACAGAGCCTGCCTGCCCTTGGCAGGGGTTCTTCTGACTAATGGAAACAGCAGAAACTCAAGAAACAGGCATGGATAAGGCTGGAAAGCGCTGAAGGAGGAACCTCCTCCCGGTGCAGTGTGAATGGAATCAAGCTAGCATGAGCACAGCTGCCTTCAGCATCGAGTTATTCCTGATTACCCCTGCAGAGCATTGTTCTGATCCTTCCTTCCCTCCGGATCACTGCTGGCTGGTTATTTTCTTCCCCAGGTATCATTCAGGTGCACTCCTGGGATATTGCAGAGTAAAAAAGCAATGAATGGCCAAACAGCTCGCAACTAATATGTGCTGGTTCCTAACAGGGAGCAGGGCTGAGCGATCCCTCTCTTGGCATAGGAGTGCCACCGTGTGCTGGGAACAGTAACAGGCAATGGACAAAATGCAGCTTGTCCAGAAAAGCAAACAAAAGAGGGACAAGAAACCATCTTCAGAGCAAAGCTGCATCAGGTGTTTTGGCTTTTGGAGATCTTTCCTCCAGGTGCCAACCAGCACCACTCTCAATATCCTGCTGTAGGGCAGGTTCTGCTTATTGAAGGGACAGGTGGGCTGCAGGGAGCAGCTCTTCTCAGACACACTCTGGCCCAAAGAGCAGCACAAAGGCTCACCCAGCCAAGTAAGGCCTCAGATGTAACCGTGCACCAACAGCTCCATCTGGCAGATGTCAACTCTGTCCTCTGCACGGACAAGTCCAGGGGTGTCATTCCAGACAGTAAGATTTTGCTGTGTTACTGACATCCACAGTGGGACACAGCAAATAAATCAGCCTGTAACTAATCATAGTATCACAGAATGGCAGGGGTTGGAAGGGACCTCTGGAAATCATCGAGTCCAAGCCCCCTGCCAGAGCAGCATCACCCAGGGCAGGTCACACAGCAACACAGCCAGGCGGGTTTGGAATCTCTCCAGAGAAGGAGACTCCACAACCTCTCTGGGCAGCCTGTCCCAGGCTCTGTCACCTTCATGGGAAAGAAGTTTTTCCTCATGTCAAGGTAGAATTTCTTGTGTTCCAGTTTGTGACCATTACCTCTGTCCTACAAGAGGTCACTACTGAAAAGAGACTGACCCCTTCTACTTGAGAACAGCCCTGCAGATATTTGTAAACACAAGATCCCCTCTCAGTCTCCTCTTCTTCAGGCTAAACAGCCCCAGGTCCCTCAGCCTTTCCTCATAAGAGATGTTCCAGTCCCTTCAGCATCCCTGGAGCATCTGCAGGACTCTCTCTAGTATTTCCCTTCCCTCTTGAAGTAGGGAGCCCAGAACTGGACACAATACTCCAGATATGGTCTCACTAGGGCAGAGTAGAGGGGGAGGAGAACCCCCCTCGACCTTCCAGGTACTCTCTTCTTTATGCAGCCCAGGTGTGGAAGATGAACCAGTAAAATGCAACAAGCATTTTACAAAGCCATTTCCAAATGCAAACCACTGCTGTCCTAAACCCAAGTGCAGGTGAAAGGAGCCAGCTGCCTTGCTGGGGGAAAGGAAAAAAAATAAAAGCAGGGTTTGAGTTTCTTACTTGTTTCTTTAAAATTTGAGACTTTTACTCTAAAGATGGGTTAAGTTTCACTTGGTCAAATTATATGAGATACCTTAGGCCTGCTTCTCTGATTTTTAGGGGAGCCGAAATAAAATGTATCTGTTTCTTCAAAAATGGGAGGCTCTTACTGTGTGAAGACACTTTTCAAGGGCAGCCTAAAAGTTTTTGCACTGCTGTTGATCCATTTAGGTTTAGTCTTTTTATAACTTGAAATATTTCTCACAAGTTGGTTATAACCTGGAGACAGTTTTGCTTTGAGGTTTAGTCACTTCAGGGTTTCTTCACAAACTTAAGAGGAAAAAAAAAAAGCATCTTCTGTAAAATATTTCTGTAGCAAGGCAGGAATTCCTTTACAAACACTTTGGAAAGGAACAGGATGTGAGTATCCTGTTCATAAAAACTGCTCACAATCAGAATCCCATAACCTGAATGCTGAAGTTAAGACTCTGGCTACTCTAAGGATTGAACCACCACAAGGAGAACACCATTTTCTCTCAGAGCAAGAGTGATAAATCCAGGAAATTCATAATTCAGGTTATGTTCAAAAGAAACCCAACTGTGCCACAGAAATTCAAGTAGAGCACAAAGTCCTTATCTGTACGGGTCTTACACAAAGTGCAAGTCCAAAGCTACAACATCTAAGCAGTCCCTGTCTCCAGCAAGACCAGAGATGCATCTAAAGTTTGTTCTCTATGTACATATTCACCTGCCTGAATCAAACCAAGAGCACTCGATAGATCATTTTTCCCATTAGTGATTAACCACTACAACTGCGTGTGGGCAGTGGGAGTACACCTTGGCTGACAGGGGAGAGAGCACCATGGACTGAACCTTCAGAGTGCTGAAGGCAGGGAGAACACCACCAGAGTTGAATTTTGTCTTCTACTTCCCTCTCCCAGGCTCCTGCCTCCTTTGGCATTTGCAGCACATGAGCTCTGATGTAACAGAGCAGATGAACATCATTAGTGATGTCATCCAGTTCAGCAACCAAGATAGCAAAGGTGCCAACGTTGGCTCCCAGTAGCAGGACCACTGCCAGCTGCTTTGGAGCTGCCAGTACAACCTCACCAGAGAGGTGAGACTGCAGCTGCAAAGGGGCAGAGGTCTCAGGTGGACAGAGCCAGTGCCTGAGGGAATGCTTAGTACCAGCTGTCTACGTTGGCATGAGGACAAACATTAGCACCTACTGGGAGCACTGTTTGAGGTTCTTGTGACCACCAGCTCTGCAGTCCTAGACACAAGCGGCAAACTGGCTTTCCCAGTAGATGCCCCACTTCTAGGGCAGCAGCTGCCTCTCCCATGCAGGTCAGCTGACAGGACCCGAGTGTGATAGTGGAAAAGCCCTTAAAGAAAAGATTTGAAGATGGAGTGAAACTTTGAACTCCCAGATGGAAGCAGTAAGCAGGAGGACAGCGTGACCCAAATATTTCCCAGCAGGGACGCAGACCATTTAATTGGATGCTTGATGCCATTGACGTGGTATCCATGAGCCCTGCCTGACAAGAGCTGAGAGACGGGCTATGTACACACCAACTAATTACTGATTAGCCTAATAACACTATCCATAGTACTCATTTACAGCACTTTTACTGATGGCGCAGTTACTGCCCAAACCTAACAGAGAAGCGTTAGACCCAAGCAGGCATCAGACAGTGACCAGCTCATCCCTCATCTAACCCATGTGCTGTCAGCTAGTGAGAGCAATCACCTTCCCTTCTACCACCTCTCCTCACAGCTCTTCCCTCTTGGGGTTGCTCCCTCTTCAAGCCTTCAAAAGTCCTGTCCATCCTGACACACCTGGGATAAGTGAAGGTGTAATGGCTCAGATCAAAAAAGGTCCATCTATCCCAGTACGACCAGTAGTGTAAGATCTGCACATCAGTAGCAGGTTCACACACACCATTTTCAGAGCAGTGCTGCCACTGCATCCCCCCGACTGACGTTCTGCAGCGTAAGCTCAATGCTTGTTAAGTGACCACACTTAAAAATACCACCCTCAGTGTTTCATTGGTACAGTTTCAGCTTTGGAATTCATCTATTACAAGCCCAGGAAATATTAATGTCTCATGTATTTTTTTCTACAAATAGTAAGACTGCATTCGGTTTTTGGTCTGTTTTGTTGTTAAATAAAAAGATTAAATACTATAAAAATGTTCAGAATACTTAATAACTCAAGTCTTTAACCTTTCCTCAATCCTTCTCCCATTTATTGCATGCTATTTTTCTTCTCTCTTGAGTTCACACTTGATACTATTCGCACCCACCAAAATAACTGAAGCACACACACGGTTAGTCTTACCACAAATTACACTTGTCATCCTGGGCTGTAAATGAAAAGTAGACATACCAACAGCTTTGGGCTTTTTGCTAGAAATCTAATAAACCTGACAAGACTTTCATTTTATTACACAACTTATTCCCCAAGCTGGAATCCTTCCCCATTAGTCACTTACTCCAGGCAGCTGAATCATCTCTGCTACTCAGTACCGGCCTCAGAACTCAGAGGGACCTTCTACAGCTGAGGACTTACTCTAGGCTTAAATCTTACACAAAGCATCATGGAACAGCATGGATGGGGGGGGGTGTTTGTGAAACTATTTTTACACTTGATTTTATGACATTCAATTTCAATATACAAGTTAATAAGGCAGCCGAGAAAGGAGAGTAAAAGATAAAAAACTTTTCTGCCGCAAACCAAATATTTTTTCATTTCAGCATGGCTTGAAATGAAAACCAGCATGAAGAAAATGTATCGGACATCTAGAGATTTTTAATAACTGAAGATTTTAAAAGCCTCATGTGTTATTAAGCTATCAACAGATACACAACTTTGAAAAATAAAGAAAATACTTGGAATTTTCAGGAGTGATTAACACATATTAAAATGGGATATAAATAGTTTTGACTTCTGGATTTCACAGTAGATCTAAAATAGCTGGACCCTACATGGCTTTTCTGTGCCATATTAAGAAGAAAACTTTCAGAAGCTTTTGAGTCACTTCAAAGCCTAAATCTGGTTTGTAGAAGTAACCATAAAGCCCATCTTACTCTTAATACTGAAGGCATAAGCAGAGCATGTTCCTTTCTAAGCAGGTGATCTTGGGCACCAAGACATTTTGAGAGAGCCTTGCACTTGAGCTGGAAGGATTATCCTTCCGCCTTGGCATCCAGTATTATCAAGAGATTTTGGTAACTGATCATGAATTACCCAGCAGTCCCATCCTAATGCTGAATACACGTGGTTTATGCAAATTGGAATAAAATCATGTCCTGTCCAACACATTTCTATCATTGTCATTCTCCACCTTAGATCTACTGGTTTACAACCAACTCTGTCGTAAATGTTGCAGACAAACATAGCAATTGGAGCAGAAGAGACTATAAAACTAATTACAATATAGAATTGACTTCTGATGGACATCATAAGGCATCAGTGGAAAAATCTATGATTTGCTGGACCCATTGATAGCTCCACACTTGACCGAAACTATTAAACCCATAAATCTTTGTCTGTTAAGCCAAAATAATTCCTGAGCAGCACTGTTTAGCTGGCCCCACATTTGCTTCAGCGCTAACACACCTGTACCTACGAGGAGTCCTCCAACACCATCACCTAAGGTACTGCTTCTGTGGCAGGAGCTGTTCTGATCAAGTTTCATGCAAGGATGAATCCAAGTAAAACTACAGTTAAAACACGTGTCTGGCTGGTAAGAAGTCACGGATTTCCTCTGCCTGCTGGGAAGAGGAGCAACACTGGAACAGCCACGTACACCTTGCAATATTCTATGGGATTAATGTAAACAAGGTGTGTGAACTCAAGCACGACTACCACAGAAGTCCTCTCGGTGAGCAAAAAGCAGCAGCTGCAACAGGCGAAGAGGAGGAAATCCACAGCTAGTGCTGCTGCCATGAAATGATGCTGAAGACAACCTACCATAACCCTGTTAACTTGTGAAATCCAGAGATTGGGAAGCAGCAGTAGAGATTATGCAAGGCCATAGATTTTCCTCCTGACCCAACCCAAATGAGAGAGTAGTCACTGGGGAAGGGGATTTAGGAAAACACAGGATATTAAAAAGATACAATGCAATCTGAATTGACTTCGGTTTTCATTTTCAGTAATTCTTATTCTGCACAGCTCCTGAACCTTCACCCTTTTGTTCTAAAAAGGGCAACCAGCCATACAAATACAGGAAGCAAAGGAATTCTGCTTCTGAGTTTAAAGAGGGCGCACGGGCAGCACTGGGCAAAACAGACGAAAAGAAACCAGAAAAAAAAACCCAGCCAAAAATCAGACAGGAATCTATACTTAGGGGAGTACCTTGGGTGTGTTTTAACACTTGGTGGCTGTGAAAAACAAGAGGAACGCTCTGCCCGGCAATAAGCTTCACACAGGCTAAGACCCAAGCACTCAACACCTAATGCCCAACAAATCCACTGGGGGGTGGGGAATAAAAGAAAGAGATATTCGAGGGAAAAAAAGAAAAAAAAAAGAGAGGAAAAAAAGTTAGTAACAGGACATTCATGTAAAGCTTGCAGAGAATTCATAGCCCTTTTATCAGACAGTTTTTCCAGTGCAAACCCCCTCCTTGCACACTGGAGCTGGAGTTGCAGAGAAGGCAGGAAAGCTCATGCTTGATTAGTGTTGGGGGGCTCATTTCAGAAAAAATTACAGTAACATCTGACAACCACAAATTTCTTCTGTTTGCACACACATTCATTCTTCTCAGCACAACTTTTTTCCAGTCGTTCCCTAATGTCCAGGAAAACGTCCCTGCACGTGAGGCAGGAAAGGCTTTATTATTATTTGTCTGTTTCCAATCAAATCACTCCTCCTCAAATAAAGGTAAAACATCTTTATCACTCCAAAGCGACACATGAAAGGTTAGAGTGCCCTGTGCAAGACAGACAGAAATACACCGAGGAATCATCTTCTCTGCCTCTCTGGGATTGACATGAGTAGTATCGAATGGGATCGAAGCATCTGCAGTGTGCTGTGCAGCAGTTTTACTCGGCACTTTCACCAAGAAATATTATTTGTCTTATGAAGAATCAACACCTTTGCCTCTTACCCTATTAAGTCACCATGTAAAAGGTGCAGATCAGCTAAGGGTTAATCTGCTCCCCAGATGTTCAGAAGCTCAAGTTAAACCATCCTCATCTCAGCTCAGCACTCGCCTCCTGAACTGGGATGCTCATGAATCCACAGCTAACCTGCTGGGATGTTTTTTCATGGCTGCAATGTTCCTTTTTGGCCTCATGACCTGTTACACAGAACAAGCTGACAAAACCTGCCTGTAACACACTTCCTCCAGTTCTTCAAACCCACAGGAATACGCACTGTAGTCACCCTAAACCCACCCAGCTGTTGTATCTTTACTTACTAGAATCTCAGGAAACAAGAGGCATAAAGACACGATAAAAATGCCCCGAGACAATCCACCACAGCTGACTCGGCCCTCCAGAAAAGCCAGAGTACTTCCCAATGCTTCTGTGCTCCATCTTCTGCAAACTGAAAGCCCAGGTCTGAGGGTAGATACTGTGCATCACAGACAGACCTACTGAGATTCTACCAATACATACACACTGTATGTGAGACACAGCCAGCATCGAACAAAAGCCGGGCATTGCAAAAGCAAAGTTACAAGTATTATGTTTAATTCCACACTTCATCCTCTGCTAAGAATACAGAAGGGAAGCAAAATGAAGGTAGATTCCACCAATCAGCAAACTGTATCTGGAAGGATTTCTTTGCAAAACTCTTCTTTTGGGTGAGGGTCAGCAGGGTGGGCCAAGCCCTCACCATCGGCTCACGTGCCAATTCACCCACCCATTTCCACTAATGCTTTCACAACCGGCTAACACCATGGTCACGTAACTCCAGCTCTTGCTCCCCTGGGCAGAGAGGGTTGGACGCGACCTGACAACACCATGCAGCCAACAGCAGATCCAACTGCACGACTTTTATGATGCGACCTCTGCTCCTGCAGCCCTAGATACAAAACCTCTAAAACTGAACCCATGCTTGAGTCAAAACACAAACGCCACAGACCAAAGTGCTCTATGGTCCTGTCACTATGAGATTTGACACCTGTTTCAAAGAAGGGGCTGATGAATCAGCAGCTGATTTATACAAACAAGTCCATTGTGCCCAGAAGTTTCCTAGCATTCTTTTATTAAAAAAAAAAAAGAGCCAAAGATTGCCCTGATGTTCTTCACTGTTATAAAGCAGACTCTGAAGTATTAAGTGAACTATGTATGAGCAAAGAACTCCAACTGATGCAGAGTTTAAAACTAGGTTTACAATTTCCTATTTTATTGGCATGGATGTATTTCTAAACTTAAAAACCCTTCTGGCAAGTTATCTCAATTTCTTATGACAAAATTTCTCACAACACACAAATATTTACAACATATACATATTTTTTCAGTCTTTTACAACTGGTTCTTAAAAGACAAACAATTTATAGGTTACCACAGAACAAAAGCTGTGACTTAGTTGTTTTTAATTTCATAAAACTATCATAAGTTAAAGTGAATAGATTTTCTTTAAATTCCTTGTAGCATTTTACAAGTGCAACAGAAAAATATGAAGAACCAATTTAGGATAGCTGCAGTTCATTGGATAAATGCTGCCCGTTGTAATCACATTATTTCACAGCAAATTCTTGAAAAAATAAGCACCAATCATTCTTGCAAAGAACAATTTTTATCTAAAAGTATTGAAAAGTGTTAAATACAAGGTGTTTAATTTACATAACAAGCAATAAATACACCATATCCAAACTTTTATTCTGCATACTGCTACCCTTGTACATATAATGTACTAAAAAGTCAGCAAATTGTCAACACCTTTTCTTTTTTTTCCTTTTTTTTTTTTTTTTTAAAGAAATCAATTTGACTTCCAACCAATGGTTTGCTACTATAACAAAGGCCACAAACAGTACGTCTGGGACAGCATACAGTGTTAAAACTGACAAACTCCAAGGGGGGGAAAAGAAAAAAAACATCTAGCAAATAAATTGAAAAGCTGTAGATCATTGCTGGTGATATTAACATATACTAGAAAACCTTAATATGCTGCTACTATGATTTTTTTGTGTGTTTTTTTTTTTTTATTTTTTTAAATTGTTTAGTCAAATACTGCAAGAGCAAACTAATGCTCTCACCGATCAGAAATAATTATGTAGCCACACTGTATTCTCATTGTCCTGCGTGGAAAGATTTGATGCAATCTCATAACTTTGCTTGAGCCTTTATTTTACAACAGAGCATTCCCTCTAACTCAGAATTGCACATAAGAAGGCTATTAAAAAGTACAATAAAAATCTGCACAAATCAGACTTAAGAAGAGTCAGTATGCTGTACACTTTCTACAATATTACGTTGATAGGTGAATAAACAAGAAGTGCTGCCACTAAGTTTTTCAGAAAGTTCTTCAGTTGAGGAATAATCAGATGGAATTTTTGTTGGTTTTGTTGTTGGTTTTTTTTTTTTGTGGTGGTTTTGGGGTTGGTTTGTTGTTTTTTTTTTTTAGATTTTTTTAATTATATTTTTTTTAAAAATTACATCCAGGTCAGTTTAAGACCTATAAGCTTATGCATTGAGCCTTAAAGACTGATCTTCTCTCCTCCTGGAAGAAATATCGATATCTATTGAATCCTTGCCAACAATAAGCCTTAATCTCTTTGCTGGGGGAAGAGGAATAAAGTCATCAAATTCATCATCGTAGTCATCTTCCTCTTCATCGTCCTCTTCCGATGAAGATTCATCTGCTGTTTCCTCTTCATAGTGACCATAATCATCTACTTCCATTCTTGACTCCAAAAGGGAGAGAGTTTCACTACAACACACACCGTTTTCATGAAGGTCCTCAGGGTACATCCCTCTGTTTTCTTCCTCTCGTTTTAGCTGTATTTTTAATTTTGTTGAACTATTGCCTGATCCTGAGTTAAACCCATTGTTTAGCTTTGCTACATATAAATTATTATCTTTTTCGTGGTCTTTACTTAATTTGATGCTTATTTTTGAAGAATTCATTCCATCGCTTTCTTGGTCATTTGCCTTGCTACTGCTATCGTGGCGTCTGCGAAGAGTCAGTTTGGGGATCCCAGAGCTATTTTCAAGGATAAGTTGTGCATCATACCTTGTGATTCGTCGTTTCTTTTTACTTTTTGCAGTTCTAAAGCCGTCTTTTGCTTTAAAATTGTCAGATGTTACAACAGAGCAGCCACCAGATGCAGGGATACAGTCTTTATAGCTGACAGCTGTGTCCACCACATTATTCCTCTCCCCGAGTTCTGAGTGAGAACTGATCAAATCTGGTACTTCATCTTTCACGGGCGTATTGTGCATAGTATCAGTTTCTTCTGTTTTTGCAGATGGTTTCACAAGTTTTCCTTGTCGAGATTTCTTTTTTGACATGCCTGTGTCATTTTTCTGGCACCTGATCTCCGCTTTATGCGATGGTCCATGAGCCACATCATTTTCATTGATCACATGAGACTGCTTATCTAAACTGTCCGGTTGTGTTCCAGTCAAATTATTCTTATAGCTATCCAACATATTTGGTTCAAGCTTTAGGTCAGAGGTCTCTTTCAAACTCATCCTTGTTCTCACGGACCTCCTTGTGATGTATGTGCAGGGTGGTAGATCACCATGCTCATGAGCACCTTTCACAGAATTCAGTTTATGTTCTCTTGCTGCATGCCTTGTTAAGCATCCACTAGAGACTGCAACTTTGACTGGTCCCTCCAATTCTTTATCCTTTTTAATGGGCAAGTTTTTATACAAAACAACTTTAGGCTCCTTGAGAACTAGATTTCCCATTTCGAGCTTTCTAGAAGCATTCTTTTGCTCTGGCCTTTTGCACTGATTTCTCAACTTTATCTTTGAAAGTAAAGGCTTTGCAGGCTTTTTCAGTCTCTTTGGTACCCTGGAATTATTTATATGAGTTAGTTTAGATGAGGTAGAATTTGATGATGCTGGAATTCTTGATATAGACTGTCTTGTTAATGTTCTATTTTTGCTGTTCTTTTTTACGCCAATTGAAGATTTTCTGTTAGCTTCAAAAGAAAAAATAATGGGTTTGTTACAAAACTGCTTTATCCCGAGTTTCCCACTCCCAAATACTGGAGTTTATTTATTTTAAGCACTTCATCAAAACATGTGAAACAGGCTGGATAATACACAGTAAGATGTGAGACTGTTTAACTTGCAACTCAGCCATGAAAGAAACCGTCAAACAACTCAAACACCTAAATTCCAGGTACACTTCCCTTACTGCCCCCAATGTAACAAGTTTGGGTTTTACTGAATTTCTCCTTCAACTGATTTTTTTTTTTAATCCATCCCACATAATCCACAGATGTTACTCTTATTCCAGCAAAATCTCAGATCAGCATGCTACAGTATTCTCTCCTACGGGGAGAGGGAAAGAAACCCCAAGCCCTTTAACTACTGTAATGGTTTCAGTTCAGGCACCCATTGTCTGTCACCTACTGGGGCAAGTAGAGAGTTTTGTCCACCCAAGCAAAGCTGCAACTCTAAAGCTTTGTAATTAGAGATCACAGTAGGTTTTTGGGAAATATAAATTTTTTTTTTTTCTGTTAAATATCACAGCAGTAAACCAGATGCAACCATAATATTTGCTAGTTAAGTCAATGTTTAAGTTACTTATATTTTGCCTGTACTGAGGGTGGCAGGGGTGGGAATGGGGGAAAGTAAATAAATGATACTCACTACTCCATGAAAAGAGGTGTCTTAGAAGCATCATAAACAAAACTCCCTTCCAATTTCTTCTGAGGTTACTAACTGTGCACTCTCACTTCAGAATAGGTACCTGAACTATCATCAGTCCTGGGTGCGGACAGAGAATAGCTGCCCAATTTAAAGGATCTCTAAAGGAAATTACTATTTGTTTAATAACCTCTACTAAGAGTATTTACTTAAAAGCCATTTTTCTACAGAGTGTAGATAACTCTATGCAAGTTCTCTTTCCTAAACCATTCTGCTGCATGTGACAGTCTTCTGTATTTTGAAATAAGTATTGACAGAACTTTAACTGACATGTTTAGAAATATGACACTAACACTTTGCTTTTGATACAAAGAAAAGAATCCAAACCAAGAACACACCACCTATTGTTCCTGAAACACTTAAGGAAAACTGAATTTGCTATTTAAATTGCCTTCAGATTCCTGAATAAACTACAATTCCAAAGACCAGTATCTGAGATGCAACTCCACACTGAGAGAAGAACTGCATCACACAAAGTTTTTCATGTTTTTTAGGAAACCTTTAACCCTGCACTCCAAGCTTTGCCCCCTTACTTACTTGCATTAGCTTTTTCCTGAGTGGTATCTGCATCAGTGTTAGAGCTGACGGACTGGCTGTCTGAATTCTTGCTGCTGTCACCTAACTTTTTAAGTCTGTTTAATCGTTTATCTGTTTCTCTCAGTCCATATTTACTATTAATCACAGGAGTAGGTGCTGGCAATCCCACTCTTGATTTAAAAGCACCGGTTCCACGTCTACAAAGAAAGAGAGGACACAATACATTAATAATTCTTAATATATAAAACTAACAACTTTATTTCATATACAAAAGTTTGAATCCCAGGTATATTTGGATAAACAATACCAAACCCCACTGAAATCATTAAAACAGCCTACAAAACACTAAGAAGATATCTATATCCTTATCTCGTTCTAGTAAGGTCCACAGAAAAACCACTTCCAATTTATTCATTACAAGAAGAAAAATTGCTCAAGCAGATTTCCCTGGCTTTGTCGTACGTTAGTGTTGTTTTGTAGTCAAATTATACAGGTGAAAATGAAGTATGATAGCTCAAAATACTGCTTATATTACCTTAGACAACAATTTAATATTTTCCTAATTGCATCAGGATAATAAAGAAAATGCCAGCTTCAGTTGCAATGCTTGTTACTGCCTCAGCAAGAGTTTAAAGGTACAGAAAAGGGAATAAAATTACCACATAGTTCTGTGTTCCTTTACCATGAAAGCGAAATGTCTGAGTAAACCTACAACATTTTTTAAGTAATCACAGAAGAGGATGAAGAATTCCTGTACTTGCATTTCAACCATTACTACTAGGATTCTCCTGATACTCTTCAATAATCCCATATGCTTACACATCACAGAATTACTGAAGACAACTTCAGCTTGGATTCCAGTGTGTTGTACTAGAAAAGAATCTACAAAACGTAACCAAAAAGTGCACCAAAAAGGATCAGACAGGACCTCAAGCTCCACAAGGTTAATTTTTATGCAGCCACAACCCTTGTTCTCAAATTAGCTGGTATTTATTTGACATGGAACGTTGTCCGAGTATTATTTTAAATTCTGCAAATTACAGGCAGCTTCAGATAACTAAACTGAACTTGGCACAAGCAACAGCCACCTCAGAAAGTAGTGATGCTATAAACAACCACAACTGTCTTCTGACATGTCATCTTTGGTGCCCAGTTGTCTCAGCCAACATGAACAACAGGCTCACCTGAAAAGCATGCCTGCACATATGTAAAGATATGGAAATTTTCTTGGTGATGACTACTGTTGGAGGCTTGAAAAAACAAGACAGAAAAGCAAACAAACACACACACACAAAAAACCCCAAACCCAGTGTACAGTTGTACATCCACAGCTCCCAGAAGTACCCCACAGATTCTCAGCAGTCTAGCATTTTAACATTACAAATTAACACTCTTTACAGCAGAGTCAAAACTGGGTCACCTAAAGATGAATTTCTGTGGTGTAGAGAGACAGTGGCATCAACAGCACTGCTAAGGACTCCTTTTCCCTTGCACAACTCCCCTAGATTCTAATCTCTCTTATTTGACTGCTGTTAACACAGCATCGCTCATCTACTTAATACACAAAGATGGCAAGTTAGTGGAAGTGTTCCAACACATAAAATTGGTTTGTCCTGAAAGAGAATTTATATCCACATTACATTAAAACCAACAATCAAAGGAACCTGAGGAAAAAGAAATGCCTCTCTCCAAATAACAAGGAAAGCAAAAGGAAAGAATAATCACAGTGCCCATTAGTTCAACAGCTCCCAGGACTGAAGAACATTTTTACCAGCAGCATTCAAGACAAAATCTGAGACTGTGACCTTCACTTAGAATGACCTGTCAACAGCAGATGAGTTTGAAGGTTTTCTTGTGTGTTGCAAGAGATGTTACCCAACCAGTTAGTATAAATGAGGGTAGAAGTATTAAACCATTTATATGTAGGTGCACTACAGAATGCAGGAGTTCTCAGGAAACGTGACCATTCAGCTAAACATAAAACCAAAAAAACCCCACAACAAATATTGAGGAAGCAATTCTAATGAGTCCAAAAATCTGAGTACTCAAAGGCTTCCAGTTTCACAAAATGTATCATGTATACAACCGATTCCATTTGAAGTTATTTACATCAGTGCATACCTTTCACAGGTGTAACATTCGCAGTATTCATTGTTTTCTCCAAAAAACCCATCTCCGTAGTAACAAGAGATTTCTTCTCCAGGTTCAATATCTCTAAGAGCTTTCACACATGCTGTATCTCTGCCCGTTGATACAAACTGGGGAAGATGACAGGAAGGGGAGGAGAGGAAGGTTAATCATTAAGGTTGAACAGTATCTGAACAAGAAAAAGAAAACAGTTGGGGGAGGAAAAGGTGCAGGGACAAAGGGAAAAAAAAAAAAAAAAAGCATGGGGTGCTTTATATATTAACTTGCTTACCTTACAGTTAGGTCTGCAATCTGAAAAAGGTCCAAAAGATAAAGTCAATTAACTGTTGATAAGACCTGAAACATGAATAGTTGTAGATATCTAAAGTAAGGATTCACTCTGACTTCAACAACTAAGAATCTCAACTAAATACTGGGAGTTCTGGCAGTATTACACAAATCTATACATCAAAAGATACCTATTTTGATATAGTTTTCTGAGCTCTTCCCTATGCTATCACGATTGCTCAATTTCCCTCCTCTTGAAGGTAACAGGATTTATCTTAAATCCTACCTGCTTTTCCTTCAGCACACAAATGCAACAGAAGCAGTTAAGTTTCTGTGCAAGAAGGCATAAAGAAGTTCAGCTATGAAATACGTTACTGTTGATAAAGTTCACAAAAAATTGAGGGTAGCCCACAGTATGCTCCACTAATTTACAGCTCCCAGTTCCAAAGTCTCTGTCAAGGAAAAGGCATCACTTCCCAGAGCCTTTTGTGAATTTCCCTGTTCACTGCCCATTAGCTCTGGTCTGGGAAAATCCCAACTGGGTTTTGCCCTGCAGTAATCCAGTACACCAGTTTCATACATTTTCTCTACAGCCCTGTGTTGTTCAGCTCACACGTAACAACACCTCTGAGTAGAACTGCTTATGTCGTTCAGCATGCTTCCTATACTTAATACTCACCATGATTAATAAATGCAGCAGGACCAAGCCACAGTTGTGCACAGTTTTTCCGTGTGGAATACATGACACTGAAGTCGTTTTCCCCATGTCTCAGCAGCATATTTTCTTCCATTTCTGACAGTTCAGCAATACAGCCCACAAGTAATTCTATTTTATCATTGCGTTTCCTTTAGTGTAAAAAAACCCAAAAACAAAGTAGCAGAAATATGAATACATATGCCAAAATTACAGAGTAATTTCACAAAAACTTGCCAATAACAGGAAGTATTTTGTAAACCATTTCTCAACCCCTATAAACCTTATGTTTATAATTCAGTTAGAGACAGGATATTAGGCTAAATAGACTTATCATACATAAAATAAATGTTTTTATGCCACCATAGAGAATCAATTACATCAACTCTGTCAGGCATTACCATCACTGTTTCCACAACTTCCTGAGACTGTAAGCAAGAAACAGTAAGAGCTGATTACTTCAGCATCTACAGTTGTTAAAACCAAAAGGGAGATTATTTTCCATTTGTGCATGCTCCCTTCCCATCAGCACATTAAACATTCTTACTTCCTCCAGCTGCTCATTTTCATTGCCTACACTTCTTCCTTTGGCCAGGAAAACACAGCATAGTGAAGGTGCCTCAACCTCCTTCAAGCTTACTGTCCCCCGTGTGGAGGCTGCAGCCCCACAGTAACACCACTTGGTGTTACTTGGTACACTGCCAGTGTCAGCTCTAGCCACTCAATTCCAGCCTGCACGGAACAGCCCATCATCATCTCTGATATGCTGTTACGAGCATGTACTGCCAGAGAGCAAAGCAAATAAAATTAGGAGGGGAGGGGGAAGGAAGGGGAAAAATTTATTTGAAAAACTGAATTAACCCATTGATCTGCTGGTGCTGCCATGGACATGCTTGTAGTGTGTCCCTACCGTGCCAAAATGAGATGGGGAAATAGGCTGAGGTTCCAACTTTCTGTTTCCAGGAGAGATTCATCTCGCACAATCAAAAAATGCAAATAACACCCCTCAGTTTCACAAAGGTGAAGAACTCATTTCCTTCCCAATTATTTGTTGTATAACAAATCCAGCATAAAGTGAGTCTTGACGTGGTCCTGTTTCTCACAGGCAGCCAACTCGTGATTAGAGGAAAACAATTACCTGGCTGAAAACAAACCCCCCCCCTTGCTGCATACTGCAAACTCTATGGCTACACCCAAATATACAAAGGAATGTCTTACAGATGCCCTTGTTAAGTACTTAGCAAAACCAGACACCCTATTTGTAAGTAATAATACAAGACTTTGTATTCCACTGGTTGCAGTTTTAATTCTAAATCATAGTTTTTAAATCTAGTGTTTAGCATCTGTCAAAATAATCATCAGAAACAGAATGCAAGAATAAGCTGTATTTCTTACCATTCTTTTGTTGCAACGATTTTGGCTCCATTTTGCTCCGAAGAATACCGATTACAAGGCAGGATCTCAAACCCACTGTCAGTTGCAAACATTCGTAAATAAATAAATACCTGCAATGAAAGAAAACAGGACTTTTCTGTTACAAGCAAAACAAAAGCAGTGAGGAGCTTCATACAAAAATAATGAAAGTCAGTCAACTGCATTAAAAAAAACCCCAAACCCTCACGTAAAAGTAAAAGGATGTTGCAATGGGATGTTACTTGCTGAAATGCATTGCTGATTAGAGATTTTAGCTATACACATTATTTTAATCTTATTTCTTCAGAGTGACTGGCAGGAATCCTCACACGGATAACGTGACTATCCATAAATGTAAAAAAAAAAAATTAAGATGCCTCAAATTGTCCAAAATTGGCCCAAACAATGAAAATAGATAATTTTGTCTTAAAGTCACTAAGTAGCTGCATTCAAGAATCCTTCTGAGATCTGCAAGAACCACTGAGACCTAGCAATCTTCAGGATCCAGTTTTATTCTTCCCAGTTCTTAAAAAGGTATTACTTCTGTAACAAAAATCTAGAAACAGGATTCAGAGATTAACTAAAAAGAGTTGATCCATCAAAGTGTGGTCATATTACTCAAAAAAAACTGCTTTGGGAAAACAAAATTTGCTGCCCAATTCTTTCTAAACTCATAGATTTAATGCATTTAAAGTAGGCCAAATTCCTTCTAGCTTTATCTGAAAAAAAACAACATGCAAAAAAACCCCACTCTTCTCTGAAGGAAGT
Source organism: Chloroceryle amazona (assembly GCA_027560015.1). Lineage (NCBI taxonomy): Eukaryota > Metazoa > Chordata > Aves > Coraciiformes > Cerylidae > Chloroceryle > Chloroceryle amazona. Next base: position 25,967 of record JANHFX010027236.1, read on the forward strand.
TTTTGTTTGTTTGAAGTAAAAAAATACTATGACTTCCCTGCAACTCTGAGAGTCAACAACCTTTATGCTACACACAAAATGGACCTAAAGGTGTGGAAAGTGGCTGAACAGGATTAATAGTCCCACATAGAGCCCCTAAGCCCACAGCAGTTTGATTTACAACAGCTGTACGTATTAAAAAAAAAAAAAGAGGGGGGAACCCTTCCAAAGAATGAAAGAAGTCCCCAAAACTGTCCTCTCCCACAACCAGGTCTTCTCTCTTCTGCCAACAGCAAAAGAGGCAAATGTGTTTTCCTTTCTCCATGCCTACTGAATAAAAGGCAATGGTAAGGTAACACACATAAAGAAAAGGGGGGGCTGGGTTTTAAAAAACAAAGGAAATTGCTGTTAAAAAAAAAAAGCAATCAAACAACACATAACAGAGCAGCAGATTACTTTACTAGTGCTACATTCCTCAGAAATGTTTACATTTTCTTAGCCTTTCAACCATCTGAAAAAGCACATTAATTACAAATACACCTACATGTTCCTTGAACAACCTTTCCTGCATTTTGTTCTTGTTAAGAAAATAGTGCCGGGCCCAGTCACCTGACGTCAAGGACTTGAAGGCTTTTTCTAAGTGCTCATCTTTCTTAAAACGTTCAATCACCTCTTTTAGTTCTTCTTGCCTTCCTTTAATAGGTCGAAATCTGAAATAAAGAATAAAGCTATTCCAGTCCACTGTTATTCAATCCCAATTCTTCCTCACAGTCACTCACAGCAGAGAGTTCTTTTGCTAGCCATAGAAATATTTAACTGGCACAAAGAAAGTGACCATTCTCTGCTCAACTCACAGGCCCTCATTTCCTGAGGCAATGGTAGAAGTGAGGTAAAGCCAAGCACACTACTCAGAACATTTAAACCCTCCATTCTGCAGAGAAGCACAATTTATTTATGAAAACAACTCTGTGATATCAAAGGTTAACCAACAGAGAATAATATTTCACTGTCTTCAGCAACTCATTTGGAACAAAGCAGCTAAAGAACCAGTATAATAAAAAGTGTTACTGTCCCAATAAATTTACTATCATTAAAAGTGCATGTGCAGAAAAATACAGCAAATGAAGTGGATGCTGAAAGTTTCCAAGTTACTCTGTTATCAAGGGATCGATGGCTTTTGTAGCTGCATTGGGTGTGTGTAATTTTAAATGTAAGCTCTCTACAACCTCACATACTGCACTGATTTTTTGTAATAAGGAACAATTAGCACAATTAAAAAGACTAAGAAAGCTCAAAATAGAAAAAAATGTGTCATTATCGTGAAGAGTGATTTCAAATTAATTTTTTCCCAACCCAAAGCCTTATTATATTGACAAATCCACTATCTGGGTTTATGAAGATTGTAAATTAACAGCTGGATTCATATACAGCAGATCTCTTAGTGATTCCCCAAGAAGTATCTATAAACACTAACACACAGAAGAGGTGCCACATCTGTGGAAGACTAAAGCTCTACAAGTTAGCGTGATCATAAAGAATTTTTCCCCCAAATACTGTCTACAGGAAACAAGAAGCTGAAAATCATGAGTAGATAAAATATGAAATTAAATGCCTCTATGTTCACAGAGAATTCTGCCTTCTTCCCAAAGCTTGACATTTAACAAAAACTATCCTTTGTATCTTCAGCAGGAAAAAACTGTTTACAAAAAAATCCCCAAACCTGTACGACTGCACGAAGCAGGAGCTCCTTTTTTTTTCCCCCTGCAAAACCATCAAGAGAAAGCAGAACTTAAAGAGTTTATGTTGAATGTGAACTGCCTTTGACTGAGCACATATATGTTCAGCTTTGGGGCAGGCGCAGGTGGGGTGTGTGTACTTCTAAGTGTATGACACACCCTGGGGAACTCATTACAAAGGTAAAAAAATCTTATAGGGTCATGAGAAACAGTTTTGTGCAGTTCTCTTTCCAATTCACACCTTTTGTTTATGCAGCATATGACAGAAGTGTTAAACAAGCTAACAGCTTTTGATTAAATCCATAAGACTAAGTTCCGTTACTTGTTGCTTGAAGTGTGTTACCATGCTGATTTTATTTCCTCTTACCAAATCAAGTCTCTGCTTGATGTCAAAAGTAAATGAGGGAAATAAATAAAAAAAGTTGGTGGAAGGAAACCTCATCAACTGCCTCACTGACACCCTGGTTTTTAAATTACCATACCACTTGGCTTATCCTTAGAACACTGAACATTGCAAGTAGCTTCTTTTCAGATGATCAAGTAAGATTTGCTGCTTCTATGCAACTGGTATGAAGGAAACAAAATCCTGAAGTGTTGTACATCCTAATAAATATTATTTCACTTTGTAGTAAGGGTTTAGTCAGAAATAAGAAATAATGATGAGCACTCAACTTCCTTCATTAGGAGTAAAATGCTGTGTTTATGCTCCTTATAAAGACATCCTAACAGCAGTATCCCTTCCAGCAGCACTGAACCATTCCATGCTACTGCTTTTACACATCATCTCTCCATTCTCCATCTGAAAAACTTCCTTGTAATTTAATGACTAACTTTTAGATCTTTTTGAATATGGCAAAAATTGTCAGCATAAACCTGTGAGCTTTCAGTGAAGATACGGTCAGTAGTTCTGAGAAGATGTTAGCTAAGCTTCTTTTGGCTGCGGTAACATCTGACAAGACAGCAAGAGTCAGCCAAGGAATAGACACCACTTAGAACTAACTGCAGTATGGCCTGTGCCAACAAACCTCTAATCAAGTTATGTATTAAAGAACATCCTTATCCCACCTCCCCAAACAGCAAACTGCCTAACAAGCCGCTGAGACCTCATCACAGAAGAGAGCTCCCTTCAGGCTACAGATGACATGGTCATTATTATTTTTGTTCTGTAGCACCAAAAAGTCTCCCTCAACTTGTCAGTCAGTTACAAGAAGAGTATCTCCCAGTTTTCCTGAAACCAGAAAGACTTTACCCAGCTTTTTGATAGTCTCAACTCACAAAGCTTCCTTAGACATTAAGGGAATTTCAAGTTATATAGCCTGAGCTGAACCTGACTAGTTTCAGAATAATGACTTACTCTCCTCTTCAGTTCCAATCAGAAGCAAGTTTCCCCAACAAGCACCCAACAGCACTTCCATTGTGAGGAGTACAAAGCACACCAACATGCAGAAACATTCTGTTTACATTTCTATCTGCAAACGTCACAAGAGGAAAAGCTACAGTATTTACTGCTAAAATTGATCTTCATCTGTATCTATTCTTGCTGGGCTAAATGAATAATTGCCCTCTCCCTTACATTTTATGTTATATGTTGAAATGGACCATTTTTTTATGTAAGTGACCTGCAGGAGCAAAGACAGGTGGAAAAAATACCGTGTTCAAAATTACATTAGCACCTGAGACAGGCAATGTGTGTGCTGATAAACATACATGTTCATTGTCAAGAAGCAGCTTAGTCCAGCCTAACTAAAGAAAGCAGTATCCCAACTCAACTACCATCAGGGAAAAAAACCCCAACCATACACAAATCCAGGGCAGAAGATGAGAGATGCTGTTTAAGCTTAGCAAGACCTACAGATAAAGAATCAATACCCTAGGTTATCTAGCAATTACAGGCACATTGTATAGCCCCAAAGAGATGCTCACATTTCAGGTCTTTCACAACATACCACTCTAAGAGGCTGACCAGATAGATGTCTACCTGTCTAGCTACCTTAGATAGCTCAAAACCTTTAGAAGTCATCTGCATCAACTCCATGGATCACATTCAGCAGGTGTTGCTATGGGTTCTTGTCTCAGGCATTCCACACCGCTGGTGGAATTCCTTTCAATGTCCAGCAGAACCTCACATACCATCCTTCCTGAGAAGCAGAACTGTTAGTGTACGCCCAGCTCCTGAAAAGGCCAAAAAAGCCATCTGGAAACAAGAAGGGGGTGAAGAGATGGTAAAAACCCCAACACATTAAAAGGTCAGATGGCTATTACTCTGTATGCAGGCATTTGAAACTTGAAATGAGAACTTGGCTTCTCAAAGAACACAACTCTCAGCACTTAAGGGTTCAAAAATTAATATGAAGGACCCCTTGCAGCACCTCTATCACAACACTGTAATGATATTTTTTTCATGGTGACAAGACAGAAATAATGAGAAAAAATAAAGAGGGACCCAAACAAGCAAGAAATGTCAACAAGTACATGGAAATACACTGGAAACCAACATCACTATGTGCAGCATTTCACTTCAAGGGTTCCCAAATTAATGAAACAATGACACTTTGCACCCTGAGCCTGTGTTAGGGAGCTGTTCACAGCTCAACAGCACATGTAAACTGCACTGAGAACATACAAAGTTGATGAGCTAGTTCAAAATATGACAACACAGATGCCTCATGAGGTTTATCTCCATAGATACTTTAAAAGGTACCTTCTGATTTGAGACACTGTAGAAGCCAATACGCCAAGAAAGCCTAGAAGGTGGGGTCTTTAAGAATGTGATGGTCTGATGATAGACACTTCACTTCTCCCAGAAGTCTCTTGAAATAGCAGTTTATTCATTAGACTTTCCCAACACTACCTACCAAAAATCCAACTGGTTTTAAGGAGCAACCTTAAATACTATTATTTTGGAGTTACAGTGCTTCTTCATTTTCACATGACATTAAAAAAAAATAAATCTACACATCTGCTGGAAGAGTCTACACAACTGTTTTTGAGCACCACCATGAAGAGACCCTGGGAAGACCCCACAGCTCAATGTGTATATGTAAGCTGATACAAAGAAACTGCCTTTTGAGTGTCACTAAAATGTAAGAGGAGTTCAAAGAAGAGAAATAGAGGTAGAAGGAGCACAAGGAAACCAACAAAACAAACCAGCCAACCTAGTATCTAAACAAGGAGTCAATTAAAATCAGCGCTTTTTAGCCAGATTTCTGGTTTGCTCCTATGAGCAGTACCTTTATTAGATTCCATCAAGGAAACTGAGCAAGCACTCTGGTGTTTGAATCTGCTCACAGGCACACACTCCTTGAGTCACCCTACAAACAGCTTCAGGGGTCAGGTCTCACAGAACACAGAGTCTGCTGCAAAACAGTCTGTCGTTAAAAGTAAGCTAAGAATGAAAAACTGCTCTCACAGTACCTTCAAAGAAATAGTAACAGCCCTTCTTCCTGACAAGCTGCAGAATAGGAACTTTTCACACTTCCCTCAGAAATATTTATCTTTTCCTACTCAACAAGATCCAAAAGAGCTATGGCTTATTGCAGTTTCAAAATCAGCTATTAGATGATCTTATCCCAGTTAAGGGCAAACTGAGGTGCTCTCAATTAAAGAAGATGCAGGAAAATGGCTTGGGGAAGCAAAGCTCTCTCTCTCAAGTTTCTCTTACCTCGGGAATACTTAAAGAATCTTGAAACTCCAAGGTATAAAGCCAAAGGTCAGTGAGATGCTTGCCTATAAAGGAAGTTAAAGGAGAGTTTCTGGTAAGTTCAGAAGCACAGAACCTTGCTCAGTCTCAGTCACTGAGAGCAGTGAGTTTGAACAAAAAGGATAAACGGATCCTGCAAGAGATCCGGCATGGAGCTGCACACAGCATACCAGCACACGATAGGGAGTTATGTTTCTAAGCCTGTTTCTTAACTTTTGACCAGTGAACATCAAGAGGAGTGAATTTATTTGAACACAGCATCCCCTGAGCCTATGAACAACAGGCACTCTGTCTGGATGATATTTTTGAGTGGCTATGGAAAGATAGTAAGTTACTGTTCATCTAAATCCAGAGATTCCACACAAAAGAAACTAGCAAGGTCATTAAATATTCAAGACAACACAAGAGCTGAAAAACATCTACTTACAGTAAGTGGAAATGATTTACCTAGTCAACATACATTTCTGATTCCCCTCCGCCCAACCCTGCAGTATGAGTATCTTAACTAAAAACTAGTTATATAAAAATCAACTTGTTCTGTGTTCAATCTCCAGTGTTACCTGGAAAAAAACTCACATTCTTTAAAGCCTAAAGTTCAAAAAGGCATTTTTAATGAAGGAAGTAATCCACATTAACATTCTTGAACTGAAACTGTACACACAGGAGTATGGTCAGAGCAACAATACAGCCTAGAATAGAAGTAAAGAAAATCCTAACCACCATATAATTTATTTCTCCTTAATATGCTTAGAAAATGTATGCTTTTTAAAAAATAAGTATGGGGGGCAGAGAAAAACCAATCCCAATACTTTCCTTCATTCCTACTGACACTCCACATAGTAAATTTAATTTAGCAGTTACCATGACTACGGACACAAGCTACTTGATCTTTGGGAGCTACACCACTTTTTATTGAAGTTCAAGGTACAACTAGAAAAAGTACCAGACAACGCCACCCATGAGATTGTAACTTCACAGAAAGCAGCAATATGGAGTTGGGAAACACCCTGAAATTCTCCCAAAACAGATTAAATCCCTTACAATTTTAGAAAGGCATTGGAACTGCTCTCTGTATTCCCTAGCATGATACTGGTGTTTTAGGGAAGCCACAGGAAGCAGCAGTGACTGGTAACAGCAGCATTACGATCGGGAGTTGGGCTGAAGATATAAATACCAACAGTAACGACTGGGTTAGCCATAAAGACATGCTACTTGGCCAAGGGAAAGCATCTGAAAAGAAGAAATGGCAAGATAAGCAAGAGTTCACTTAGCTTTTTTACATGTGTCAGTTTTAATCTTTATTGCTAGGCAACCTTCAACCCAGGAAGCAATAGCTTGCAAAATCAGGCTTTTTGTTTTCACAAAAGACAGGCACACAAGAGTTAAGTAAATCTTAGAGCCAGGAGAGCCTTTGTCACAAAAAAATAATTTTAAAAAGTCTGTTAGAACAAGATTGGTACAAGAAGCAACACAATCTCTTAGAACAGCTATACCTCACAAGATTATACTTCCTAGCATATGTATGGGGTTTTTTGTTAACGTCTTGCCTGCTACTTTGTCGAGGTGAGAGCTACCAAATTGATGAAAGAATGGCCACAGGGCCTGTAAAGAGGGCCAGAAGCTCTGAAAACAACCTACTTTCTCTTGGAAATCCAGGAGGAAAAAACATTACTTTTGGGTAAACGCACTGAAGACATTTCCAGAGCTGTATTTCATGCTGTCCATCAAACTCCTGGTGACAAGAAGGTATTTCAGAGGAGCACTGGACAAACTCACTGGGGAATCCAGCTGTAATATTTTGAGATTTGGCCAATCTTCAGCTTTTTCAGACATTACTGACATGACAGTTTACAATGCCAAGAGCACATTTCCCATGATGGAGGGGGTTCAAGAATTGCAGGACTTTATGGGTCCCAGAAAACAAAAAAAACAGCCCCAAACCAAACAATCATGTTCTTGTCACCACTCTACCACAAGGTCACTAAATCATTATAAAGAAGACGGAAAACAATGATGATCCCACACTAATTTTTACTAGAATAGTATCTTACTCAAATGTTACCAGGCTGGGTTTTTTTTCCTCTAATCAATATACTCTGGACAAAACAAGATGTCTTTACAAACTCTTCAACTAAGTGAATGAAGTAGGTGAAGTGCTTATATAGAAGACACCCACACACACAAAAATTACAGGCTTAGCTTCCAAAGGTAAAGTATAACTTCGGTAAGCAGTCAACAACTCACACCAGGCTGCTAGTTGCAAAAATACAAACCTCCAAGAGCCAAGCAGAATGCTGGCACGGTCGCTTCCACAGTAAGTCTTCAAACAAATCAGAACAAGGGACATGAAATATTTGCTTGCCATCATAAATGGCTGTTTTATTTTAAGCACAAAGCAATACACAAACTACAGCTAGTATGACTTCATCACACCGAAGCAGAAGATGCCCAAGCATAAGCTGTAAATCTTAATTTCTACTGCAATCATGTATTTGGGTGCTAGCATCTGTATTTTGAAAATGGTCTAGTCTTTTCACCTTCCACCTTCCCTTAAAGCCATACAAACCCAATAAATCTCAGAGCTCTAGAGAGACTGCAGCTTACTAGACAGAAGGAAGATGACCTAGGTGTCACAGCTACAATAACAAGCAGATGTCATCATGGCACCAAAAAGATAAACAAGAACTATGGTGATGTCTTTATTTTAATTCAACAGAAACTCTCTCAGTAAGACATAATGGAAGAGGCAAGAAGATGTGTTTCTGGTAGAAGTTGGAAGCCTCACCTAAGTACTTCCCACAGTTCTCCAAGATTATTAACTACTGCCCTTGAAGACTGCCTATAACTGTTCTCTAAGACAGGAAGAAGTCCCTGATGATAGCCTTTGTGTAGTCTTTTCATTCAAATTAGTAATTAAAAAAATATTTTATCTATTGAAAATATATCATCACATGATAGATCAGCATATGAGAGCAGCTTCTCTGACTATGAAACAAGGAGTACATCATTTCCTTAGCAAAAAAGCACAACAATTACCCTGCAGACTACCATTCATTCAACAAAACAAGTCTTTTGAGCACTTGTGTTTAGCTCAGTTAACTACTGGAAATACAAAGACACTCAGAACTGACTGTAAGAGTATCTACCTAGACACCACTTGGGGCACAATGTGCTGTTGTAACCAATAGCATGGAGGGAATGGAAGAACTCAAGCACTCCTCTTACAAGATGGACGTTGCACTCTCCAAAACCAAAAAAATTAAAAAAAAAAAAAATTAAAAAAAGGACAAGTCTCTCTGGAGTATGTCTTTACAGTTATTAGGACCACACTGCTGCAATTTCAGGTGCAACTCATGCTGTCAGGTTATACCAGCAATGACACCAATTAAGCTAGCAGTCATTTTTGAAGCAAGCACCTTGTTACACACATACAAAAATTTACTTAATAGACACTCTGGTACTGTGACCAGGCTGCACAGGTGAACTGTTCTTTAAAAGCAGCCACAGCAACAGTTAAAAGGGCTGAGCAACATGTTTCCCATCACGTGCTGCCCTGGAAACACCAGCTCTTATTACTGCACAATAATAAGGACATGATTCCTGTCCTTAGGGACTTATCATTTATGTGTAGCTTCTCCATTAAGCTAGCAATGCAGACCCTGTATGCAAATGAAGGCTTAACAGTCTTATAATCAGTGGTGTATCTGCAGAACAGGAAGAAGCATCCAACAACTAAACCTGAGCCCATACTGAATTTAGACCAAAGCGTTCAGACAGGTGCACAACAGTTCAAAATCACGTGCCATTCTGGTAAGCAAGTTCTCCATGTGAGTGTTAATTTATCTAATATTTTATAACTTGTCTTACACAGACGTGTCTGAGGAGCATTCCTTCTGCACAGGTCTGCAACAGCTTCAGATCAAGTGGTGCCTACACTGAATTGCTCAGGAACTGTATCTTTCTTGTTACACTTTAAGAGTAAGGAAGAAAAAAACACACCCAAGCACATGAAAAAAAAAACAAAACAGTTAAGTCCCCTGACCACACCTTCTATCTTTGAAGTGTTTGAAATGATTAATGACTTAAAACTTATTAGTAGTTCTAATGTAGGAAACAGTGCCTGTTAACAACCTTTCTATGGCACAAATGCACACGATGGCCAACAGAAAGACCTGTGCTGCCGCAGTGCTCCAAGTTCCAGTCTCACATGCAACACCATTTTAAAGGCAGAAGCTACTCGCAAAATGCCTTTTTTTCCAACTTTCATTAACATGCAAGAAATTCCACAGTTTTGCTCTGATTACATCAGCTAAGAAGTAGTTATATTTACAATCGTTTCCAGAAAAGTAAAGACAAGTTACCTAGTATTCATTTTGTGTGTCTGAAAACCTAAATAGGGATCAAGAACCAAACTAGTTGCTAGGTCATCGTTTTCACACAGTTCCTTGGCAGACATTCCAGAGGAAGGCACATAACGACTCTGACCCTCAAATCCCGAAGCACCGCTACCTGCAAACAAGAGAGCATAAATCAGGTATCATTTCACAAGTGTTATAAAGCCCAGCTACGCTTGTGGGCAGACAGCCACAGGTTGGAGAGAACTAATATAAAACAGTTAAGGCCATGTAAATTCCAAATTTGATTTTCCCACTTAAGGACTTACTCTGAATTTGTGTTTAGTCCTTCATCCCAGACCAACAGCAAAAATAAAACAACCCGTGTTCCTTAAAACCATTTCTTAATGACTATGGATATGTGACTCCATTCAAATGGGGTTTACCTCAGTGTTGGCCTAGTAAATGAGATCATGTTAGCCACTTCCAACCACACTAGCTCTCAATTTTACTAGTTCAAATTTTGAACTGAATTTTGTAAACTACTTTTAATTTACAGCCAGCTATTCTCCACTTTTAAACTGATCTGAACAGAACTATACTCCTAAAGTGAGTTAATACATGCAACAAATACAAACGTAATCAATACGTCTGCTGGTAGCTACGTGCTGAACGCAGCCCCCTGCACGAATTCAGACAGAGGCCCGATTTGCAAAGTGATAGGTGAATCACATACAGCACTAAGCTGTGCAAACATGTACATACATCTGCTTGATCTTCTCTCAACTCCATTTTTGCCTGTCTTCGGATTCTCCTTTCCCGCATGCTGCAATTTGGTCTGATTCTGCACATGGTCATTAGACGACTTGCTTCCACTTCTCCTGCCATTCACCACCATGTTCTTGGATTCTCCCAGCCACTTCATTCCCACAGACAAACTGACTCAGTTGCATTTAGTCACTTTTCAAAAGGCTTGGAGAAGTGGATGAATTATTTCAGTTCCAATTCGTACTGGAAGTAAAATATAAACATAATTAGAACATACAGGGAAACTGTTTCTGAGATGCAGATTTTAACAAAAAGGGAAGGAGGGGAAATGGGATGGGGAGGAAAAATGCTGATCTGCATTTGTGTTATGAAGAAAGAAAAGCAGTTCATGGAGCACTAGCACAGGGAACTGTTGGAACTACAGGTATCTTCAGGTCAAGTATTGTCCTACAACTTACGACGACATCTGGAAGCAAACAGAGCATCCTGAAGCTGATAAACTGCTACGGACAACCCAGTTTTAAGAGGTGGACTGTACACACATACAAACCTCTGCATTTATACAGGCATCCATACACAGGGATAAATACACACACAGCTTTGCGACTCCAAAAATACAGTATTTTCAAATACACACCCTACTAAGGTTGTATTTCCTAATAAATGAAAATCTTTAACCTGTTTGGAGCTCCGCAGCAAAGAGGAGATTATACAAACATCCTCCAAGATCTAAAGACATACACAGTTAAAAAAACAACGAGAAAACAGAACAGATCAACCAGAAAACTGACATTTTTTGAATGGGGGTAGGGGGAAATATGTTAAAACTCAAGTTCACAAAAACCCTCCGTAAGAATCTACAGGACACGTGCTACTATTTTTACTGCTCCACAAAACAAAAGCACAGTCGTAACACATCTGGCTTGGTGGGCCAGTAGCAAGTGAGCTCACAAGCAGAGCTGAAATTGTACAGTACTGAAGTGGCCAGCAAAGCACACACACATTTTTGTCTATAGTCTCAATACCTTTTGCATAAATAATTATAAGAAAGCTTCCAAGACTTTTGCAGACTGATGTGTCTCACAGGAAAACACCCCACCACAATTATAACTCCAATTATTAAACTCCAGTTATAACAGTAGTGATAAAAAGCATTAAACCAGAAATGACATTACAGGCTTCCACTAAATTCAGTCTTGGTCACACTGTAAACCAGGAGTGAACTATACTCTGTGACACGCTACCCTTTGAGAGCAGTACCAGTCAATGGAGTCTACCACGAGGTGCAGCTGTAGGTGAACACTGGTATGCACCAACGTGGAGGAAAAACATCCAGCACAGCAGCATTTCTCACAACTAACAGGTACGGTGGCTACCCTTTCAGCTGGAGGAAGGCAGAATCTGTACAACAGAGGAGACTGATCTGCCCTAAATCCAGTCTGGGGAGGCGAGTACTATCTGTGCTAACACCTTTCTGCCCAAACACAGGAGCAACAAGGGAAGTACAATAGCAAAGTAAGAGGAACATGACCACAGAAGAATATGAAATCAAATCATACCAAGCATTAGGAAAAACAGATGCTTTTGCTGCAAAATATATTGATACAGATGACAACAGAAGTCCTCCTCAAGCAAAAAAAAAAAGTCGTTTAGTGAAGCCTAGCAAACATTCTTGTGAAAAATCATTAGTAATTTGAGTCTAGCAGCCTAATGAGCAAAAAACCAGTTGTCTCCATCTACCTTGTATTGTCTAATACCAGCAAAATGAGAAACTTGCTTCCTCAGCCTCCATTGCTTCTCCCAGTACACAAGATCTGCTTTCCAGAGATGGCATCAAAAGCCAGAAACAACACCACCACCATGTGATCTTTAATACATCTTCAGATGGGAGACCTTTCAATACTTTCTACATTAGACTCATGCTGACAAGTCCTTTAGGAGCAGAGGGAGAAAGGCAAAAAATAACAAAACGTGGAATATATTTACACCTCCACATACCCAGAAATTCCTGCTACAGGGCTCTGCCATCAAATAATGTAACACCATGTGTGGGCCACTATGACTTAGGGTTTAGCTATACTGTTTAGTTTACCAGCACAATTACAGCTTCCAAGTGACCTCTTCATTTCAATGTACACGTCCATGTGGCTGTTTTAACCCTTTTTTAGTTATACTACTATTCCTCTTTGTAATTATTTTATTATTCTATTTAGAGGCGCATTTCCTCAAATATCAAAATACAGCTCAATGGCAGGTGGAACCTCTCTCTGAGGAATTTTAGCAATTTGTTGCAGTGATACTCTCAGAAATTAACACTCAACTTTTAGTTGCCTGGTTCTAAATTTGCTACAGCCATTAAAACACTTTCTGAGAATTATTTACTTTTCAGTAACATTCAGAAGCACCAATGAACAAGTGAAGCACAAACACAAAGCTGTCATCACGTAAGATACTGACAAAGACAGATTTATCCAGAAGAGTTTCCCAAACTGATTAAATAGTACCTGTCAGATTTGTATCAACCAGTCAGATTTATATCACACAGAAAAAGCCTTAGACCTTTTATACTGTGAAGTGCCATAAATCCCTATGAATTTGAGTGAAGAAATTCTATGGCTGTTAAAATGCGAGCCCAAAACCTGGGAGGCTCAGACAAGCTTTTGAGATTCATCTGTGAAATCTTGTCAATTCAGAAAAGTCTTGTGAGGGGGACAAAAAAAGGCTGCACAAAACCGAATCACTAAAACCTTAAGCCACACAAACATATACATCAGCAACCACAAGAAACTCAAGGATCATTTACTTTATATATATATATTATATAAATAAATATTTATTCTTAAAGGACAGGGACAGCTTCTAATCAGAGGCAGTGGATTTTGTTCATGCCTCTTTAGGACACAGGGAAAATTGGGAAGATACAGGACACAAAATCAAAACAAAACAGCCAGCGACCACAGCATCAGCTTTTTGGACAAATTGCTGGTATCAAGACAGAAAGAGAGATGGTTCATTACTGATAGCTGTAAAAAAAAAAAAAAGAAAAGGGCAACAGACCTTCAAAATCAGGAAGCAGAGCAAAACTATGCAACCAAGTTTTCTACAGGTTCACCAGGCTGCAGACAATTTCACTACAGCCACCCTACTCTGGATAACAAAATAAACCTCACCCAGTTCCAAAAAAGCATTCAAGTTTCTGAAAATGCAACAGACTGAGCAAAATCAAAGCTGAATGAAAACTTGCTCAGCTTTAAGGAGTTACTTGAAACAGCCTCAAATCTTCTCTGTTTCTGACAGCTCAGCCAAGTACCATTAAGCCAGAGAGGAATGGGAGGCACAGAATGCATCTGGCTCACAAAGGGTGTGAAGCCAACGCTCAGTGTCACTTTAAACAGGAACCCGGTGTTATACGGTACACTACAAACTGTTACTGATGATGCTGAAACGCAGCAAAACCAGGCACGGAATCCAGGGCTTTGCAAACACAGCAGGTGACAAAAAAAAACCAAAACCAAAAGAGAAGGTATTGGGGAGTTTGCTTTCCCATCGTCTCTGTAGTCAAAGTTGTATCTTACAGAAAGGTCAGGTGGCCCCACAGGACTCCAAAGATTCTGGAGTTGATTCTGAGGCTGCAGTTCCTCAACAGGATAAAAGCTACCTAGGAAGGGCTACTTCAGTCCTGCTCCTGCAGATGCTATTTTAGCCACCTGATTTCACACCAGCTTTCTTTCTTTGCCCCTGGGGTGGACTGGTTCAGTAGATTAAACCACTAGAACAAAAAAAAACCAAACCAAAACAAAATTGTTTTTTGAGTGTTTCTTTTCAGCTTGTAGTTCTCAGAATAAGCTCTGTGCAGAACTGGATGGGGATTAATAGCAGCACGTGGGAGGCTGTCAGACTGTGTCAAAGCTGATTCAGGTCGGTTCGGGCTGTTGCAGAACTGCAGCTCTGGGATGCAGGTTTGTGAGAGCACGCATGTATCCAAACCAAGGCTCCCAACCC
>JANHFX010027237.1:0-13857 GCA_027560015.1 Chloroceryle amazona
CAGCCCCTTCCCCAGCTCCCTTCCCTCCTCTGGCCACGCTCCAGCCCCTCCAGCTCCTGCTGGGAGGGAGGGAGGGGTCCAGATTGACCCCAGGATTTGAGGGGCAGCCTCCCCCATGACCAGTGCAGGGGGATGATCCCTGCCCTTGTCCTGCATAGGACATTGGGTCCCCAGGAAACATTCACTGTCGCTTCTGCTTTTCTCCCGGTGCATTAACCAGCCCAGCAAGAGCTGAAACACCCGAGATGCTCAACTTTGGGATGCAGGATGGATTTGGGAGGGAGCCCCAGTGGTTTAGCAAGGTTTTCCCACCTCACGGTGGTGGGGTAGGACTTCATGGGTGTAACAGGGTGCTCTGCTGGCCCAACAGCTGGCTTCTTGGGCAAGCACCTTGGCTGGCAGTGAGCCAGGAGCTGTGCCAGGATCCAGTGGCAGAGCCACCCTGGGAACTCCCGGCAGCTACGCTCTCTGCCTGGGCTCGAACAGGTTCATTCGGTTTCTCGTCAGATCTGCTGGTTGCGTAAGGTCAGGGAGGTGCCGCCGCCACCTCCTTTCCCCCGGCCGGAGCTGGGTTCAAGCCTCTTCCCTCCTCGCCCCGACCACCTCCCCACCGCAAGCTGGAAAATCTGGGATCCCAGAGCCCCGGGGTGGGAGGTTTCCAGGTGGAACTGGGGTGTGCAGGGTGCTCGTTGACAAAGGGGAGCGTGAGTCTCGCTGTTCCCTGCAATGCAAATCCCCTTGGGCAGAAAATCCTGCCGGTCGATGGCTGCCCGATGAGGTTCAGGAGGAGAAGTCCTTCCTTCCTGCAGACCTGCACCCGGACCCAGATTTGCATGTTTAACAGAAAAAAAAAGTTAAAGTGGATAGGTTCAGAGCTAAAACTGGTTCCCCAAACCTCTCCCATGAGCATCTCCAATAAAAGGGATAATTACGGTGTTGGTTTTTATTGTCACGGCTTCAGCTGCTGCTTGTGGTTCGGGGGGAAGTTTGACAGCATTTATTTTTTTTGTGGATGGCAGGATAACTGGGGATCCTCAGTTGGAAGGCAGCTCCACACACCTCTGCTCATTACAATACAAATTAAAAGTGGTTAAGCAATTAAGTCGTATTTTTTTTTTTTCCCAAACAATGGGAGCTTGCTAATGAGCCGGTGCAGGAGCAGCTTTGCCAAGCGCCACGTGCTGAGGAGGGGGCTCAAAGCTGGATGCCCCGTGAGGGTATCGGGAAATATCCTGGCAATACCTGGAAGGCTTTCAGGCCAGGAGGGAGAGGGACCTGCCATCGTGGATGCTGGGCAGAGCTCCTCAGGCTGGTAACGGCACCTTGATCCTCTTGAGGCACAGCGAAGGGTGTGCACTGTGGAAATACCAAGATGTTTTGGTATCTGCAACCCCCTCCGCGTCCATCCAGGCTCAAAACACCTTCCAAGGTGATCTAAAATGACTTAAAAACCCTCTTGAAAGTGTTTCTAAGTCTTCTTCAGTAGCATAAAACTGATTTTATAACCCTGCCAAGGACTAATGCTCACTGGTTGTGCAACGATTTTGGACAACCCAAGTTAAACCTCCTCTGAGCAGTAGGTTGAACCAAAGTGCATCTGAGGGTGTGATTGGGAAACCACGTTTTTGTTGGAATTCAGTGAACCCAGCACCTGCCATCAGGCTCCAAATGAGTGATTTAGCTAAAACAAGGGTCTCCCTCGAGGGTGTGATACGTTCAAGGAATTTGTGGTGCTTCGTCATTGCCATAAGAGGCTCAGAAAGGCCCGTGACGGATTGACAGATGCAGTGAAAGGCATCTGATTTGGAGTGGTGCTTCCAACACCAACAATAGGTTTGTTTTTCTTAGCTCTCGAGGGAGTGTTTTGAGGCAGGTCATGGTGGTGGCATGGAGAGGAGGGCCTCCCTCCCAAACCCTAAAACAATGAATAGAATAATAAAAAAAAGCGCACTATCTCCACTCCCCTGACACCTGGCCAACTCCCTGAGCACATAAAAAGGGGCACTCACCCACTGCACCCACAGGACTCAACTGCTCCTGCCTCCTCCAGAGCACTACACTGCTCAGCTCTTCTCTCTTCAGGGGTTGGCTGCTGGTCACCCATCACCATGTCTCGCCAGTCCTGTGGTCTCGGCAAGGGGTTCAGCTCCAGCTCCGCTTGCTTTGGAGGGAGGAACAGGGTCACGTTCAGCTCTGTGGTCCGTGGAGGAAGCAGGGGACCTGGCAATGCTGGTGGCTTCG
Organism: Chloroceryle amazona; assembly: GCA_027560015.1. Lineage (NCBI taxonomy): Eukaryota > Metazoa > Chordata > Aves > Coraciiformes > Cerylidae > Chloroceryle > Chloroceryle amazona. Next base: position 2,242 of record JANHFX010027237.1, read on the forward strand.
GCAGCAGGAGCCTCTATTGCTTGGGAGGGAATAAAAGTACCTCCCTGGGAGGATTTGGTGGAGGTGCTGGCGTTTGCAGGAGTTTTGGGGCTGGTGGCAAAGGCTTTGGCTTCGGCTACGGTGCTGGGGCGGGACTTGGTGGTGGCTATGGTGGTGGGGCTGGAGCTGGCTATGGTGGTGGGGCTGGAGGTGGCTATGGTGGTGGGGCTGGAGGCAGCTTTGGTGGAGGCTTCTGTGGTGGCTTTGGTGGAGGATTTGATGGCTTTCCCCCTTGCCCACCGGGTGGCATCAGGGAAGTGACCATCAACCAGAGCCTGCTGGCCCCACTCAACCTTGAGATAGACCCTGAGATCCAGAAGGTGCGAATACAAGAGCGGGAGGAGATGAAGAAACTCAATAACAGATTCGCTTCCTTCATTGACAAGGTGAGAGAAGCTTCATCTCAAGGCTGGGAGGTGGAGGTCTGAGCTCACGTGCAACATCTCGTGCTGGTTGCAATTACTGGGAGATACCCACCCAATAGTAGCCAGAGAGCCAGGCATTGCCCAGAACACACCAAAGAACCCCCGCAGGCAGAGACACGGTGGCTGGAGAAGTGACTTTCCTAAGGTTATGAAGAAACTCAGGAACAGGATCCTTGGTTCTTAAGACCACGATCCTGGTGCTGAGCTGTGGGACCATGGACCCACGTAGAGCATCCTCAGAGGACTCTCTGCTGATGGACTCTGTCCATTCATGGGCTGAAGGACTTTGTGTCTTTTGGCCTGTTTTTAAGAAGAAGATGCCAAAGCTCTGATGTCCACCAGTTTTCTCCTGTTTAGAGACCGTAGGATGGGAGAGGGAAGGTGGGTGGGTGGGTCCTCCTTTGCCCACTCATCCTCAAGCTGTAGTCCCACCTGTTATTGTAAGCAGGAAATTATGGTAAATGTGGGGAAGAAAAATGATAAAAAGGTGTTTTAGTGAACAGCCTGACTCTTTTTCTACCCACCCCTGCGATCATTTAGGTCCGGTTCCTTGAGCAGCAGAACCAAGTCCTGGAGACCAAGTGGAAACTCCTGCAGGAGCAGGGTGGCACAGGGACGGGTGGCCGGAACTTTGACCCCCTTTTTGAAACTTACATCAGTGGGCTGAGGAAGCAGCTGGATTGTCTCTCAAGCGAGAAGCACCAGCTGGAGTCAGAGCTGAAGAGCTTCCACGATATGGTGGAAGACTTCAAGACCAAGTATGTTGTTCTCAGTGTGGGCATGGTTGGGCTGTCTGGTGGTGAAAAAATAGATGCAAATTTACTTTGGAGGGTCAGAAAATGAAAAGAAACTTAAGAATTTGCAATATTTCACTTGTTTCAGTGATTAGAAAATGTAAAAGTTTGGGGGGAGGTTTTAATCAACTGAGTTTTGACAATATGAGGTGATTTTTTTAGGGTATTTCTCAATATGTATTGTCCGAGTTACGCTTCTCACTAAAGCAGGATCCTCCGCTGTTTGTCCTCCTCGCTTAAGAATTCATGACATGATTTAATGAACTAATTAGATCATTTGCTAAATCCTACCATAATTTCCTCATGGATTGCCTCATGGTTTCCTTCCCATAATATCCTCCTTGATTTGAGTTGCATCAAGTGAATGAAAGAGTTACAAAGAATGGTGGGAAAGAAAATTTGGGACTCCTCAGGGTCAACCAGATCCCTTCCTCTACTGAGGCTGCCGATTGAAAAATCACTTTGGGAGTTCATCCCCACCACTCAACGCTCTGCAGCAATGACCTGCCCCAGTGAGCAGTTGGAAATGGCCCATCTTGGGGACCTGAAGGTCCTTGGGTCTCGTGGAAGGAGCTGGAGTGGACACAGCCACCAGGACTTGGTTTAGACAGAGATGGGTTCCCTCTTTGCAAGCTTTCTTCAGCAATGCATCAGAGATTGCAGGAGCCAGGGCTTGTCCATAAATCTCAGCCCTGGCAGGTCTATTTTTGCTGCGTTCATTACTCTGAGGCCAACAACATCTCGTTGCCAACAGCAGCCAGAGCCAAAGTAAGCAGAGAGACTCAATCTCCTTCCTTACAATCAACAGGTACGAAGAGGAAATCAACAAAAGGACAGCTGCTGAGAACGATTTTGTGCTCCTGAAAAAGGTAAAGTCCTTTTGGTTTGGGGTGTTTGCTTGTTGTTGTTTTATCTTGTTTTGTTTGTTCGCTTGCTTTTTTGGTTTGTTTCTGGTGGGTTTTTTTGTGTGTGTGTTTGTTTTGTTTTGGTGTTTGTTTTTTTGTTTGGTGGGTGTTTGTTTTGTTTCGGTGTTTGTTTTATTTTGGTTTAGTTTTTGGGTTTGCTTTTTATTTAACACCTCTTGGCTTAGAGGGTGTCTTGCTCCCATCAGCATCAGACATAAACCAGGAGCAGCAAAGGGCTCACGGTGAGTTGTCAGAGAAAACGGTGTGCGTCAGGCAGAGGGTTTTCACCTTCCCATTTTCTGCTGCAGGATGTGGATGGAGTTTATATGACCAAGGTGGAGCTTCAGGCAAAGGTAGATTCTCTGGCAGATGAGATTAACTTCCTGAAGTGTCTTTATGAAGCGGTAAGTGGTCCAGCTGCTGTCTGGAGGGAGATGCTGGGATGGAGAAGGGTTGTGGCACTGGAAGGAAATTCTGGCAGGGCTAAAGGCAGGTCTGGTGTGAATTGCAGGAGCTGTCTCACATGCAGAAGACTGTTTCTGACACCTCTGTGGTTCTTTCTATGGACAATAACCGAACCCTGGACCTGGACAGCATCATTGCAGAGGTCAAAGCCCGATACGAGGAGATTGCCAACAGAAGCCGAGTGGAGGCTGAGTCTTGGTACCACTGCAAGGTGAGTGCACCACATACTGATGTGGTCACCAGTGTCTGAGAGGTGGAGGAGTTGCTGGTGGTAGCTCAGACCATGCTGAGACCTGGGATATTGGTGGTACTTATCCAGCCAGACTGCTCACCTGGGCTTGCATGGGGTGGTATGGAGAGCTTTGTGAGAAGCCACTCACGGTGGACCTAATGTGCTCCTCTCCCTTCTGCCTACCAGTATGAAGAGCTTCAGGCTACCGCCGGCAAACACGGAGACAGACTTAGGGACACAAAGACTGAGATCTCTGAGCTCAACCGCACGATCCAGAGGATACGGGCTGAGATTGAGAGCGTGAAGAAACAGGTAAGGGTTACATTTTTTGAGAAATGGGTGTGAGCTCTTGGTAATGCCCTTCAGAGCTTCCCTAAAAGTAAATAGTCTGGTAACAGTCATTGCAGGTGGGAGGGAACCTGCTGTACTTGTGAAGAGCTGAGCCCAAGCCATCTGGGATCATGGTTTCACCTTTGACCCGTTGCCCCTGCTCCACTCATCACATCCATGTCTTGCCCTTCAGTGTGAAACTCTGCAGAGCTCGATTGTGGATGCCGAGCAGCGTGGGGAGGTGGCCCTCAAGGATGCCAGGACCAAACTGACTGAACTGGAGACAGCCCTGCAGAAAGCTAAGACAGACCTGGCCCGGCAGCTCCGCGAGTACCAGGAGCTCATGAACGTCAAGCTGGCCCTGGATGTTGAGATTGTGACCTACAGGAAGCTCCTGGAAGGAGAGGAGTGCAGGTGGGTGGGGATACAGCAAGAGCTTGATTGCATCCTGCTAAATCAACGGGAAGAACGCGGCACAGCACACCTCTATTAAAATATTAATGGCGTTGTCTTTAGCCATGGACTACAGTCCTGTAGCTGCTGTTATTTATGCCCATAGTCTGGTGGACCTGGCTTCATGGGCCTGGAACAGTCCAGATGCTCTGGCTGGAGCTGAGGCTCTGTCTCTTTTTCTTGCAGGATGTCTGGGGAGTGTCAGAGCACCGTGAACATCTGTAAGTAGCATTCCCATGGGAGCACAGTGGGCAGGGCTGGATGCTCCAAAACCTTACGGTGGCATCAGAGGTAACCTCGTGCCTTCTGTTCCTCTCTGCAGCTGTGGTGGGAGGTGGATACAGCGGTGGACTGTACCTTCCAGGAGGAGGAATTGGATTTGGCGCTGGAAGTGGGAAAGGCAGCTGTAACACAGGCAGTGCTGGCTTGTGCTACAGCCTAGGAGGGGGTGGATATGGCACTGGGGGAGGATTTGGTGCCGGGGGTGGATTCTGCTCTGTGGGTGGAGGGTGTAACTCAGTGGTGGTCGGGGGGGGATCTAGCACAGTCCTGAAGAAAACCAGCTCTTTGTCTGTCAACCGGGCGTAGGAAAGCGAGCTATGCCCCCAGTCCACAGCACCCAAAGGAGAAAGGAAGGAAATTTCAGGACGACCACCACTCCCCCTTCATTACCAAGGTGATGTCCTTGAAACCACCACCACCACCCTTCAGAACCTGCATGGGAAAGTAAAACGTGGCCATATTCACCAGCTAGTGACTGAGATTCTCAATGGAGTTGAGAACAGCTCCCATCCCCAAAGCTCCCTCCAGACACTTCAAAGCTGATGGTTGTCAGGGTGCTGAGGACTCATGTGGAAGCAGGACCTGGAAAGCCCCGAGCACAGCTGGGATGAGGCTATAAAAGCAGCGTGGAACAAGTGAGAAGCATCCTACCAGTGCTGGGGGGTGGAGGGGACTGGCTCACCACTGCTGCTCAGAGAACTGGCATCTTCTGAAGCCTGCAGAAAGGCTGGACTTCTTTCAGTTCTTTCAGGACCTTGTTCTGGTTCCAGACGTGGTGCAATTTTAATCAGTGCTGCTCATCAGCCAGGGCTTGAACTCCAAAACAAGAATTTCCTCATGGTGACTACAGTTTGGTTTGTTTTTTTTTTTTTCCTCTTTGCTAAGCAAGATCTCAGCAGTTTCACCCGTGTTCTCTTGAAGCTGCTGTAAAATGTTTAGTTTTGCTCAGGGTTTAACCTTTTCATGATGATCATGGGAACAATTGCGCTTGTTTCCCTGAGCCTTTCTCCTTTGGCCTGTGGCATACCCGAATAAACACTAGAGGCACTCAGCTCGTGTGGTTTTTCTCTCTGACCAAAGAGTTTCGTGTTGCAACAAGATTCCACTTTTGCTAGTGTTACCTGACTTTCTCCTGCCCTTTGAAGTTTGCATTTAAAGGAACCAAAGTGAAGGTGTAGCCCAGCCTCCCATCCTCCTCATCCCTCTCTCTGCAAAGATCTGGACTGTTTGTAGGCTTGGCAGGAGGGCCAAGGAGGTCTGGCAGGGGTGAGGTGGTTGGGGTGGCAAAATTACTGGCTTAGGCTCTTTGTGATGTTCTGTGGAACACATGGAGTGCTCCTGAATGACCTTCATGGGAATGAGCCCACCCCTGGCAGCGTGGCAGGACAGAAAGAGGATGCTGGGTGGAACCTGGGTGCTCTTCTCTGTCCTTCTGATGGGTCTCCTGGAGTGACAGAGGCAGTTGTCCCTGTTAGAGAAGAGCAGAATTTCAGACTCTCTTAATGTCAGGATACTGTTCCCTTCCCCTTGCTCTTCTGAAGCCCTTTCCTTGCTAGTGTTGGCCAGCTTGGGATATTGCCTAGCTAGTCCACCTTGGCCTGACCATTGTCTCTCAGCACACTGCTGGCCTCCACCTGTGCTCCCCTGTCCTCCATGGTGATCCCATTGCTGTTGTTCCCACAGCTGGTGCTGTCGTGGCAAAGACATTGCACAGCCCTAGGTGCTTTGGAAACAGCCTCCAAGGGATGGTGTGGAAGAGGGAGAGGTGATCACCACTCCTCCAGTGAATTCAGAGTTAATTCCTCAGTATCCTTGATGTTGGAGCCAGCCCTGTAGCTTTTACTGTTGTCTGGACTAGCCAGGGACTCATGGGTTGCTTTTAAGGCATCTCCAAAAGGTAACTGAGACCATGGTAAGTGCAAGCTCTCGACCCCCTGTCCAACTCTACCCTTCCATGAAAGCAAAATATTTCTGATGACCATTTACAGCCAAAAACCCCCAGTGTGGTTTGACCTCTTGCTCAGGAGACCTAGAGTCCTTGAGTCACATCCCTGGTCAACCGCAGACTAGCTCTGCAATCTGGGTGAGTCATCTCATTTCTCCCATGCTCCCTTCCCTGTTTGTAAATGCTGGAGACATAGACGTAGGTACCAGTGGCTGTGGAATGTCCCAACGCTGCCAGCGAAGGTGTGTAACTGCTTGGATGGGAAGATGGTTTGGGCAATGATTAAATATTCCAGCGAGTTGTAAAGGGACCTGAGATGGCGTTGAATGAGGAGACATCTACTTCCCTCAGAGCCACCCCAATCTCCCTGCCTCTGTGTAAACTTGCCTCCAGCGAACGCGTCCTGACATCAGGGCAGCTGTGATGAAGAGACAAAAGGCTTCTAGTTGTGCACAAAAGCTACAGTTAAAGCAAGCAGACACCCTAAAGCCTTCGCCTTTTGTTCCTGTGATTGCACCACTAATTAGGGGAAAATTCTCCTGGGCTGGACCCAGATGTGACATAATTCCTGCCCTTTGTTGGAGAAGCAAAAATATTTTCTGTGGTGTGAAATAAGTTTTAATTTTGACATTATTTCCTCCCTGTTTTAAAAGCCTCCTGTAAAGCACAGTGAGAACACTTAGATAGCAGGGGCTTTATGGGAAGTGTGGGAATTAAATGCTTTGCTTTGCTTTTTTCCTCTGAAATTGTCCCTTTCTGTGGCTGGAGACTTTTCCTGAGTTCGGTGCCTGCTGACTGACAGCGTTGCTACTGAAATGAGCCTTTTCCTCCAGGTGTTTCCTCCAGGCTTGAGCATCTTTTCCTGTATTCCTGAATTCATAGTGTCATCGAATAGTTTGGGTTGGAAGGGACCTTTAAAGGCAATTTTCCTTCATTAGGACTTCGGGTAGAACGATGCTGTTTGAGATCCCCGCAGTCTAAACCTGCTGCTTGTGTTTGGTCTGGGTGATGATGTTGAGATCGGAATCCTGGGATGATTTCCCAAACTTGGCTGGGGGTGTGGCTGTGACTCAAGGCGTGAGTTATCTAAACATGGGCGCTCAGGACTCGAGCGTTGCGTTGACTTCACGCAGCTTCTCCCAGAGCAGCTGGGAACCTGAAAACTTTCTGATTGCATCGTCTCACCCACAGAAAAAGAACCTCCCCCCCCGAAGAACGTAACCACTTATTTGGTAATGCCAAGGGTGGCATCGTTCAACGTGTGTACGTCTACGCAGGTGCGTATACGTGATGGTATCTACAGCAGCTCTAAACCAGCGGCACCCTCCTGAACCTTGCGGTGTGACAGGAGGCGGTGGAATGCATTTGACTGATAAATCAGGAGCAGAGAGTATTTGCAGCCCAGGCGTGCGGAGACAGCGCTGTCAGGTCTTGCCTGTGATTTGCGTCTCCTCTAGACGGGAAGGGCTGTTGAGAGATGGCTCCTGCCTTCGCCCCGAGAGGGGATCTGGTGTTTGTCAGGCCTTTTGGCTCACGGTTGCAGTGATGTTTGAGGTTGTGCTTCAGAACATCTTGGGCTGGGATGGTGTTTTTCCCAACTGTGGCATTTAGGAGACAAAGTCTCGCTACAGACCAACGACCCACGCAGGACCTCTTTGGGTCACATATTTACTGCCTATAAATGATGCTGTACAACCACTAACCCCCGGTTTTCCCCATCCCTTTGGCCTCGCAGTGATTTGTTATTTTACATATATATGGTTTTTAGCCCTATCTATCACCCAATCCACTTCCCCACATGCTCTCGAATCCATGCGGGTGCTGGGCAGGGAGGTGGAATGAGTGCAGGGACAGGGACAGCCTCATTTTTCAGTGGAAATGCCAGTTTAGATGCATGCTACGCCACGGTCCAGGTCCCCAGGCACTTTGGGAAATAGGTGTCTGGGCAACGTTTTGAGAAATATTTAAACATCTGAAGACACCAAGAGTTGCTAGTGTGGATTTTCAAGAAGCACTTAATTGCCTGTGTCCTGTGGGAACTTCTGGGAACTTTGCTAGACAGTTACCAGCACAGTTAGATGCCTCAATAGTTGTAAACATTTTTTGCAGCAATTGTTATGTGATAAGCAGGCTTCTGCAAGACATGTGTGATGGGTCATGGTCTTTATCATCAGTTTACCTCATAAACTAATCCTTTCTTGGTGTGGCATCGAGAGCAGAGTATTCTGATCAGCTTCTGCCTTTTGAAAACCTGGTGCCTGCTTTTAAATAAGCTTAAGTAAGGTCCCTGTGCAGGTTCTTGAAGGAGGGCTCAGCACGGCTTGGCTTACAAGAGTCCCTGTCTGCCAAAAATAGATTTGCATGTAAATACCGAAGTAAGCCAGGCAGCTGAAAAACAGGCATTTCCTCCAGTGAAAGTTCTCGTGCCTTTGGTTCTCCTCATCTCTGTGTCTCTACAAACCAGCTGAGCTCTCCAGCATCCTCTGCTTAACTAATTGCATTTAAATAGTGCCGGGGTTTATTATGTGAGCAGCGTGATTTTCATGCCTCCTTCTCTCTGTCTATTCTCAGAGCCGTCGGTCTGTCTGCCCACACTTCCCACTGGAGCAGCTGGGTTCCTGATGTCTTCTCTGGCTCTTCGCATGGTCTTGAACCCTTCAGAAAATCCTGAAGGGGTTTTCCATTTGTGATACTCATGACATTTCTTCACTTGGTGCTGAGACTCTCTTGGCAGTCACTCCAGCACTGACTTTCAGTAGGAATTTGGTGCAACAATAAATGAATTTCCAGTGCCAACCGTTGCTCCCGTGTCTCATTTCTGGTACGGTTTTATTTATCGCAAAGATGGGGAGCCTCATCAAAATGCAATTTGCTGAGCCCTGGCTCTAGGTTGAGAAACTACTCAAAGCCAAAGGCAATTTTCCATGTAAAAAGACTAAGGGTGTAGCATAGGTGTGTTTTGGGAATTGTGAAAGCCATGCTACAACTTGGCATGAGCCGTGGCGCTTGCCTGCCATGGGGCTTTGGAGTGAAAGATCAAAATAAAGATAAACACAAGCAGGGAAACAGCCACAATGGATGAAAGGGAAAAAAAAAAAAAGCCATTTATGTCCCAGGGAGACTGTGACTGCACCACAAAAGCGTACGACTCCTTAGTCATGGAGAGCTACCCTTGGGTAGACACGGTTGTATCTTTTTTAATTTTCTCCTGCATTAGAGGGTGTGTTTCTGGGTAGGGTCAGTGTTTGGCAAATTGAAGATGAAAATCTGTAAACCACGCCACGCTGATGAAGACAGCAGCTGTCTCCTCCTTCACGCCCATGCAAACCCAGCCCACCTCCAGAAACAGATAAAAGAGAGCATCTGCTGCCCTCCAGTCAGAGGGACTCACTTCCCTTCTCCTCGCACTCATTTCCTTGCAGCGCACCTCCATTGATCTTCCTTATCCGCTTGATTTTTGACTCTGCTTAGGAGAAACAGCCATGTCTCGGCAGTCTGTCTGCAGAAGCTTTGGAGGCGGGAGTAGAAGGGGCTACAGCTCTTGCTCTGCCATCGGTGGTGGCTTTGGAGGAGGTGGCGGCAGAAGCAGGAGCAGCTACAGCTCCTTCTCCATGTCCAGGGGATTTGGAGGTGGTGGACGTTGTGGAGGGTTTAGCAGCAAGAGTCTCCATAGCATAGGTGGCAGTGGTAGGATTTCCATGGGTGGATGCTATGGCGGTGGAGGATATGGAGGCAGAATGGGTGGCTTTGGTGGAGGCTACGGAGGAGGACTAGGCAGCTTTGGTGGAGGAATGGGTGGAGGAGGAATGTGTGGTTTTGGGGGAATGGGTGGCGGTGGAGGAATGGGTGGCTATGGTGGAGGTATGGGTGGTTATGGTGGAGGAATGGGTGGTGGAGGAATGGGTGGTGGAGGAATGGGTGGCTTTGGTGGCCCGGGCTTTGGCATGCCAGGCTTTGGTGGCCCTGGTAGAGCTGGCCCTGGAATCCAACCAGTGCAGATTGACTCAAGCCTCCTACAGCCGGTCCATGTTGAGATTGACCCCCAGATCCAGCAAGTCAAAAACCAGGAGAAGGAGCAGATCAAGACTCTTAACAACCAGTTTGCCTCTTTCATTGATAAGGTGAGGGGGTGGGATGGTGTCTAAGGGTCTGAATTGAGAGGAACTTTCAAGTTTTGTAGAAATGTCCTTTCTGAGCTAAATATCAGCAGGCTGAGAAGCTCGAGCAAAGTCTTTTTACCAAGTATTGCCAGGGAAGAGATGAGAATCTCCTTCCACATGAGATCAAAGCTGTGTCTTCAGGGCTTTAATCCAGCCTGTTGCACCAGGCTCAACTAATAAGTTCTTCTCGCAAGCAGGCTCAACGCCTCCAAACATCTGCAAGTTTCAGGCACAGATTTCCCCTCCCGTACCATTCTCTTCCCAAATACCCTCTCGTTTAAACATTTGCTAATGTTCCGTGCTCCTCTTTTTGTTTTCAAATACCCAGGCTTTTACATCTAGACTGGAAACCTATGATTTCTACACTACCTGTGATGGGAGTGTACTTGGAGCTGGTGCTACTTTTAAAAGCTCCTTTGACTTAGAAATTTCCTCCTTTTGCAGTTTAGGCAACAACAGAAATGAAAACAACTCACCCTGTTAACTGTTTCTCTCATGCTCATCTTTTTATGTGATGAAAGAGCTGCTTTGGCTGATGCTGTGCCCATTGTGATGGTGGACACTCCATGTTTTGGCTTTCAGGTCCGCTTCCTGGAGCAACAGAACAAGGTCCTCTCCACCAAGTGGGAGCTCCTCCAACAGCAAGGGCCTTCGGGGCCAAGGAAGAACCTTGATGTCATCTTTGAAAATTACATCCAGAATCTGAGGAGGCAGCTGGAATCAGTCACGTCACAGAGGGGACAGCTGGAGTCTGAACTGCAGAACATGCAGCAATACGTCGAGGATTACAAAACTAAGTAAGTGCAGGGACAGCCTAACCCAGCAAGCAACTCGAGCAGCTTGGTAGTCACTTTTCATCCCACACATGCTTTCCACAGCAATTGTGGACGTTGTTTTCTCAGTCTTAATATTTTGTTGGGGTTTTTTTCCTTTGATTTTGTTCAGTGGGGCCTCAGGCAGGAAAATTCAGGAAACTCAGCTTCTATTTTTACTCTTCATAGGTATGAGGAAGAGATCAACAGGCGCACAAGTGCTGAGAATGAGTTTGTGGTGCTCAAGAAGGTGAGTCACAGGCACTGCAAAGTGATCGCAGGAATATCAGGCTTGATCTGTGCTTGGAGGGGACTTCTTGAATGGGAATTTGTAGAGGACCTGTGGGCTGATGTTTGAATTTCCTTGGTTTTAATCTGTGTAATTGAATAAGACCATCCCAGCCGTTACCCTCAGCACAGACAGTGATTTCCATGAGACTGTAGGATTCCCAAGAGGAAATGAAACTATTCTCTGTGTGATCCTTCCTTTAGGATGTGGACTGTGCCTACATGACTAAAGTAGAGTTGGAAGCCAAGGTGGGAGCCCTGACTGATCAAATCAACTTCCTGAGGTGCATCTATGAGGAGGTAAGAGCTCTCCCTTCCCCTGGATGGGGTGGATTTGCAAGGAGACGTGGTGGGGAAAGACCCTGTGTATTTGGTCTGGAGCAGATGCCTGGAGTTGCTGCTTTTTCCCCCCCTCCTCAGCTGTCAGGCTGACTCATGTCTTGGTTGCAGGAACTGGCTCAGATGCAGACCATCAGCCGGGACCTG
>JANHFX010027238.1:0-15097 GCA_027560015.1 Chloroceryle amazona
CATCCAAGGTCAGGCTGGATGGGGCTCTGAGCAACCTGCCCTAGGTAGAGATGTCCCTGCTTGTGTAGGGAGGTTGGGCCAGATGACCTCTAAAGGTCCCTTCCAGCATAAAATGTTCTCTGATTCTGTGATTCAAAAGTGAGTGATAAGTGTGAATGTTATTTACCCATTTTTGTTCAGAGAGTGAAACTGTCTAAAGTGACTATCTTGAAGCAGGGATAAAAGCCAACTTCATTATCATGCAGAGTCTCTTGAGCCTTGTTTCTTTGGTGCGTTGTTCTGTCAAACCAAGACAGCAATAAATTAACCCTTATTTCTTTAGGAATTTTACAGTCAAAAGGCAGGTGGAGGTCAGTAACTCACTTTGGCTGACAGTTGATTTTGGAATCCTGGAATTTATTGGTGAGTCTGTGTTCTCTGGTGGAAAGAGGCTGCTTGAGACCAGAATGGGTTGGGTTTGTTTTGGAGGTGGCTGCAGGGTGCTGTCCGGCAGGCAGGTTTGGTCGTGTGCTCTGCTTTGTGTTCAGGAGTCCTTGTCAGTTTTGCTAGCATAATAAAATAAATAATAATAAAATGCACATAGAATGCACTTCATAGACCATTCCCATTGGTGGTGGTGCAGAGAAGAGCTGGACCTGCTGAATGCCAACTCAAGTTTATCTTTTGCTCTTCAAGTTAGTTTTGCTGTCCTTAAAGTTGGTGTTTTATACAGAATTTATTGCTTATCTATCTGGGTTCGCTGTTCATTTGAATCTTGCCAAATGCTGCATGGAAAATTTTACTCTGTAGGAAGTTAGGAATTGTTTTGAAATTGGTGACTTTTAAGGTAGCAGCTATAGACAGTCTTTGGTAAAAGACTTGCTAAAATAGATTAAATTCTAATTTGTAGAAAACACCAGACCATGAAATTTCACTGCTTGCAGCTTTCTATTGTGATAATGTTACTCCTGGTTAGAGCAAAGTGCCTCCTGAGTTTGTGGTGTGATGGACTTTTCTGGGCTGAGAAAACCTGGATGTTATCTGATACCTGATGCCTGGGTGTTTCTTGATATATTCCTTCCATGGAACATGTAAAACAAGACAGAGTGACCCCTAATTAACACTGGTAGCCTTAATTTAGATTTGCTTTTAGTCACCCTTACCTAGAGATGATTTATACTTACAAATGATTCAGGTTTTCCAGGGCAATGATGGTTTCCTGGGGGCAAGAGACGAAGAGTAGGGGCTGTAACCAGGTGATATGTGGTACTGAGGTGCTAGTAATTAAAAGGCTTTAATTGCTGTCATTTTTTTCTTCAGTGGAAGATTGCACTCTGAATCACTGGTTCAGAAAGTGAAGGGCTGTGTAGCTGGGAATATCCAGAGCTTGAGATGGATTCCTGCTTCCATGAAGTTGGTTTGGCCACCAGTAAAGGTGTGCAGGGGATACTGCAACACACAAAAATGTTCAAAGAGTTGTGTGCCTGTTATTAGCTGACTGTTTTATATAACCCAGAGTGTCTGGTCGGGTTTTAAGCAGTGGTGTTAGGTTCTGCATAAACAAGCTCTATTGCCTTCTAGGAGTTTCTAATCTAACAAGCCAGGAAAGGATGGTGTCAGTGATAGCTATTTCTCTACAATTTTTATCACGAAACCTCACCTGGAATGGTTCCAGGGATAGGGCATCAAGCACCTCTCTGGGCAGCCTGAGCCAGGCTCTCACCACCCTCAGCACCAACAATTCCTCCCTCTCTCCAGTCTGAATCTCCCTCTTTGAGTTGAAACCATCCCCCCTTGGCCTGTCCCCACAGGCCCTGCTCAAAACTCTGTCCCCATCTTTCTGACATCCCCTTGAAGTCCTGCAAGGCCCCCAGAAGGTCTCCCCAGCTGGAGCCTTCTCCTCTGCAGGCTGAATCCCCCCAGCTCTCCCAGCCTGGCTCCCAGCAGAGGGGTTTCAGCCCTTGGATCATTTTTGTAGTCTCCTTCATACCTGCTCCAACAGATTCACCTCCTCCTTGTGCTGAAGACTCTAGAGCTGGAAAAACATTGAAAAAAACTGATGTGGAAGAAACTGTATTTTAACTCCAGAGGTTGTAATTCACAGCACTTAGTGAGTCCTTCCTTCAGCAATCTTTGCTAATACTGTTAGAATCATATTGATTGTCTCAACCTGCTGGATGCAAGCCTTGCTTCCCATCTGCCTCTACCTCAGCAAGCTCCTGGGTGAGGACCCAGCAGTGGCAGGGCTGTGACAACGAGGAGGCAGCTCGGGGACAGCGCCCACTGAAGACCCAACAGCCTGACAAAGAAAAATGTCTGCAGTGAGTTGGGAACTTGCATCTGTTGAGGTGCTGTGACTCCTTTGATCCAGTGAAATGAAGTCTCTATCTACTGACTGTGACTGAATGCCCAAAGGAGGAAACACGGTGTAAAAACTGACATTGTTTTTCTCTGTCTTTTTTTATTTTTTTTTTTAAAGATAATTAATTTTTTGAAGTGTTTCATTCCCATTTATCATAAGCATGTCTCAGAAACATGCTGCGTGTGTCACTTGTTTGTTTTATCAGGCGCAGTATGCCCGTATATATTTCATAACGTGTGAATTGTGTAGAAGTGCAACTCCAGAAGGGGTAATTTCAACAAAGAAGCTTGAGATAGATCAGGATCTGACAGACGTGCTGAGAGAACGAGGAGAGCTCGGTGAGAGATGCCACCAGCAGTCTCCTGCTACCCTTCATCTTTTCGGGCCGTCTTTTCCAATTCCCTTTTCTCTTCCCTTATGCAAAAGAGAAAGCCAGTGTTTATCTCAGGGCTCATAACAGCTACCACAGCAGAAAAAAAACCCAACCCACCCCCCAAAAACCTGTCTTTTGAGTGCTGAGAAAATTCAGCAATGTCTCCATCCAAACAGGATTACTGTGAAGATTTGCACTGGGGGGGGAACGCATCTTTTTCGACACCTTCTATTTTTGGCCGTTTAATTTTGCGGGTCACTGATTGCATCTGCTGAAGAGAGCTTGTGCCTCTCCCGACACCCAGGCCTGGATTCAGTAGAGTTAGATCAGGGTTAGAAATCCAAACTTTTGCTAAATCTGGGCTGCAGTCGGTGTTCAGGAGTAGGGGTTGGCAGGAGACCAGACCAGAGCAGGAAGAGGAGTATATCACAGCAGTGCTTTCCAGCAGCCTATGCTACCAGGTATTTCCCAGCAACACACTCAAAAAGCCACCCATGGTTTAAGCATCTTGGACTTTTCACATCATCTCTTCCAGGATCACCAATTTCTCACTAGTTTACCCCAGATGATGCAGCTCCTGCCCCTCACACTAATGTGTTTGCAAAGGTGTCCGACCTCCTCGTTGCTTTCGGTTGCTAGGTTGTGAGAAGGATGTTCTTGCATCCTTAGGGATTGATGTATTCAGCCGTAGCCCCACTGAATAAGGTCTAATCCTGCTGCTTTCCCCAGCTGCTGTTAGCATTTTGTATCTTCCTCAACCTTGTTAGGAGTTAATTCCTCATGCTGCTCCCTTGGGTAACACTGTTTAGCCCCTTTCACACTAAAGGCAATTTTCTTTAATTTAGGAAAAAAAACTTATTTGTCCATTACATGAAAGAAACCTCACTGCTTTTGCCCCATGACCCTTTACTTAAGCTGAACAGGTTTTTTTAACCTTCATTTGTAGAGGAGAACTCCATGCTACCATTCAGCACATCAGTCTAAGTGGCTTTCAGTTAATTATCTGAGGCTCAAGGTTATTGCTCTTCCAATTTCTGCTCAGGTGGGAAACGACCTCGGCTTGCAACCAGCATGAACAGAACTGAAGAACCCCAATGTCTGGAATTCTCTCCATCTGCTTCCAGCTAATGGTATTCCTGGAAGAAGTATAATCTTCTAAACAATATCTAGGCTGTTCTGGACTTAAATTTATCATATAAGTCACTCGGGAACATCAGCAATGGATAATTTGGAGCCTCTCTGGACAGCCCGTACCTGTGCTCGATCTGGCCTTAATGTTACAAGAAGTTTTTAACCTCTTTTGACTATTGATTCTTTTTGCATCCATTTTGGACATGAAAACAAACTATTTCCTTCTATTTCCAACAGTCTCTTTCACGTTTTAATATTGTTAGGATTTTTCTCTTTGTTTATTTTTAGGATTAAGCCTTCAATAATTCTTCCTCCTCATAATTAGGAACAACTTGCTCTTCATTATTCTTCAGGACTAATTCTTTCTCTTCTCATTCTTTAGGAACAATTTTCTCTTTGTTATTCTTTCAGCAGCTCCATTTGGTTTTTATTTCTAGGATGTGTTTGATAGACTTCTAACCATTTGTGGTGTTCTCCTTCGGATGCTTCTGGCTGGGGCAAATCTTCTTGACACTCAGTACCATGTGCATACCTGTAGTACTGCATCTGAGGCTCCCAGTGATGGGGAGAGTGACAGGTTGCTTAACTAGCAGAAACTCTCGAGTGGAAAGGACCTGCAAACCTGGTTTATACCTTCCAGGCAGGGTTTTTGCTGCTTGCACAGTCCCAGGGCATTGCTGACACGTTCAGCCGTGTGTGGATCAGGGCAGAGCTATCACCCAGGCGGTTGCTCCTCAGCATCTGTTTGAGCAGCATCCTATTTACTGCACTATGCACCACTTGCCTCTTACATAAATCCATCCTTCTGGTTTAGTCTGGTTTTATGTCCAGCTTGTCAAGGTGATTTTGAATTACATTCACATCCTCAGAGGTACTTGCAGCCACTTAGTGTCACCAGCAGACTGAATAAGCACACCTTCTTCTGTTCCATCTTTGCTGTTAATAAAAATACTGGAAAAGGTGAGACTAAAGGCAGACTCTGTGTCAATCCAGCTCTGGCTTTTCAGGCAGTTATATCCACCCTTCAGGAAAGTTAGAGAATTGGCCTGTGGTGAAGTCTAAATTGAAACTTTCCAAAGGGATAAAATAGATAAAACACCTATCCTACAAAGAGGGCTGCAGGGGGGGGGGGGTCCGCATCACAAGCAGACCAAAGGCTGTTTTTAACAATAAGCAGATAATTTTGCCTGTCATGTAGTGAGGAGAAATGGATTTTGATGTTAATTCCTTTCCCACGTTTGAAATGTTCATATCCTCCCCTTGTTTGAGGGAAGCATGACAGACATACCCCAGAGAGGTCGAGGTAAGCGGTGCGCTGAGCACTGGGATTTGTGAATATTTCTTTCCAGAGATGTTTAATTCTTTAGGGTATTTGGGGACTCTAAAGGAACTGGTGGCCAGTCCATTTCATTGTGGTTATTTTGAGGCAAAACCTCTGTGTTGTCCATTGAATGTGGTGTGGAGGGGCCAAACCCCAGAATTTTTCAAGTAAAAAGTTTAAAATCTCCTAAAGTGAATTCACTTTGTTTACAACCAACCATTTAATTTTCAATAATTCTCTCTTAACGCTGCTCCTGAAGTGCTCAAAGGTTAAATGAACACATCTTACAGTGTCTCGTCAAAAAACAGGACTTATTCCTGCACTGCCAGGTCTGTGAAGTCTGTAAACTTCTGGAAGGTGGATTTAGGGAGATGGAAATAGGTAATGGTGTTTTGGTGTAGCTCTGCAGACTTCTTAGGTATGTCCTTAAGGCTTGAGAAGCACCCAGCAGCCACATCTTTGATGGATCTAGATCTTTTTGTACGTGTATATGAGAAGAAGGTAGATCTATAGGAGGGAAAAGGGTTTCTTTTGAATCTCAGAAAACTTTCTGTTTATTTTCTAACATTTCTTTTTTTTTCAGGCGTAGATGAGATGAATTTGAGTTTGTGCTCAGGTTTTGCTGGGACTAGTCTTTCTGCAACGTGCACCCAACGTAGGTGTTCTTGCATCCATTTTCCATATGCTATTTTATTTGGACATGCAAACATTTTGTACTCTCAGCAGCCTTAGAGCCCGAGTTGTACATCACCAGTGAGCAGTTGGGTGACCCATAGCTCTGTTCTCTCTTCTGCATCCAAGCCTGAAGATTATTTTTATGATACTATACCTCTGTTTAAAAATCTTGGTAACTCTTTGGTGCTTTTGGCACTATAATTTAAGGTTGCTATTCAGGAAAGTGGAGAATTTACATTCGACTCTGGTTCTTGCCCTTGGGTCAAGGGATAGACACCACCTTAAATCTTAACAGCTCGCATGTTGGTGCTCAGAGCCTTCCGTGCTTACCCTTAGCTCTTCCTTTGTTGAGGTGATTCAAATGAGCCTGTTGCTGTCTGTATGTGCAGCATGCTTCATTAACAGTGATTTATTTGGGAGTTTAGCAGAATTGGCACTGTGCAGCAGGCCGACGTGCAGCAGAAAAACGTGAGATGATTGCCAAGCCTTG
The DNA here is from genome assembly GCA_027560015.1 of Chloroceryle amazona. Lineage (NCBI taxonomy): Eukaryota > Metazoa > Chordata > Aves > Coraciiformes > Cerylidae > Chloroceryle > Chloroceryle amazona. Next base: position 6,332 of record JANHFX010027238.1, read on the forward strand.
CTTCTTGCTGCTGCAAGGCTTAGGGGGCTTAGGTGTGTTCTGCTAATTTTCCAGCAGAACATTCACAAAACTGGGAGCACATATAGTGCAAATTGTATCTGCAAAGGTATTTTTCGTGTTCTGATTGTGTCCTATAGCTCCACGTACCTTAGCTTTAGGTTTTTTGTGGGGTTTTGGGTTGGTTGGGTTTTTTTTTGTGTTGGTTTTTTTGTGTTGGTTTGGGTTTTTTCAGAAGTGCTGATGATGAAATATCCAAATGGAATTACTGACAAAGGGCTAACTCAGAAAAAGTCTGCACAAATACTGCACACATCTCTTTTTTTTTTTCTTTCCCCTCATGCCCGGCTGCAGTCAGAGCTCTCAGAGTCAACTTTCTTCATCTGAATCCAATTACAAACAAAGGTGCCTTTCAAAAGAAATTGCAATGAGCGAATTGCCAAAAGTAAAGTCAAAAAGACATCTGCACGTGTGCGTTGGCGCTGGGTTTTCTAATGGGCTGCACTTCTGAACCGAAGCACAGCTATCTCATTTTCATCTTAAAAACACAACTTGTATAGTGCTCAAACTACATATGCTTCCTTCTGGAAATAAAATATTAAACTTTGCGAGTTTTCAGGCCTCTTATATTCTCCTTCAGAAGCAGTGCAAGCTCCCTGGGGATTTTATAGTCAGGAAGCGTTTAGAAATGGGAAGGATCTTTTCAATTATATATTTTTTTTTGCTCATGCACAAATGTTGCCTTTCCTTAAAGTTGTTGCTGTAAAAAGTCAACGTATTTCATGGGTTTTTACACCTCTCTGAACAATGGGACCCGCTGGTATGAATAGTAGCAGTGTTCCCAGGAAAACCTTTGGAAGATTGGAGTCATTCACATGTGAAATGGGGAATGTCCAGCAAAATGACAACGCAACCGTATCTCGAATACCTCTGTATTTTAACCTTGGGAAGATGTTTTTAATGGCAATAATCTAATTTACCTTTTCCCTTAACTTTTTCTGCTAAGACAGGTATTCTTTCTTTTGGGGAAATGTTCTGCAACTCCCTAGCCTGTGTTAGATGTACCAGTAGAAGTCAAGAGCATGGGTTGGTGTGTGGTTTTGCGGGGCCAGGGTTCAGCTGGCAGCTGAGTCTCCAGGTACCTATTTTCAGTTCTGTCCCTGGGAAGAGCACCAGGAAGATGATGCTTCTGAAACTTCACTATTAATCCAGCGATAGCAAATCTGGAGATGACAGCAGAATGTGCTACTGTTCCCTATATTTAGAAAACACGTGCTGGAACCTCTTCTAGGAGTTTATCCTAAGGAAATTATTACAGGGTATATATTTGGGCTCTATAAGCGCACGTAGATTTGCCATGAACATTGATGGAAGAGCCAAGGGGAGTCTCAGTGCTGTGTGCAGAAAGTTTTTTTTCTTACTACAGCCAACTTTTTCCATTCAACTGTCTGAAAATTCCTTTTTGAAGCACGTGCGTGACCCTCTGATGTCTGCTGGTTCTCTAGAGTCAGTTTTGAATAACTAAGTAACGGGGAAGACTTTGAGCTTTTTCACTGGACTTAATAATTAAATGTGCTGAGAGCACTAAAAACTGCATATTTTTAGCATATTTTATTTTGGGCTGAAAGTGAGACCCGGTGATTGTGTCGAACCATCTTGGGAGGAAAGAGAGAGCCTGCTATTTTTAATGCCTTTTTAAGCTAAAATCTAATTTACATTAGTAATCTTGAAATGTTTTGTGCTAGTGTTTAAAATGCTTAGAGAAGCATGATTTCCTAAGGAGGAGAAAAAAAATAAGTAAAAAAAATAAAAATCAGTTTGCAAAGACCACAAAGTAGCCAGAATTTTTCCCAAAGGGGTGGCGAGTCAGGAGAAGCTTTGGTAGGAGGAGAAGTTGCACTGGGGAGAAGTAATAAAGTGAAGACTATTCAAGAATTTTATTGCATCTTTGAACAAAATGCCTGAATGACCATCTCAGTTCAAAGAGAGCATCAGGGATGTGATGCAAACAACCTTGGACCCTGCAGGCAGGACAGCCATCTCCATGGCCCTCTGTGAAGACTTGTCCCTCATCTCCCTCATAGAATAATAGAATAGCTTCAGCTGGAAGGGTCCTTAAGAATCATCTATTTGCAACCCCCCTGCCATGGGCACTTCCCACTAGACCAGGTTGTTCAAAGCTCCATCCAGCCTGGTCTTAAAGACTTCAAGGGATGAGGTGTCCACAGCTTCTCTGGTCAGCCTGTTCCAGTGTCTCACCACCCTCATAGTAAAGTTCTTCATAATGTCTAACCTAAAGTCTACCCTGCTCTGGTTTAAAACCATAGTCCCTTGTTCTATCACCACAGGACCTTATATGGTCAAGTCTCCAGAAGCACCATCCTCAAAAGATCATGGAATAAATGACAGGGATCTACTTGGAAATGAGTCCAGCGGAGGCTACAAGGATGATGAAGGGACTTGAGCATCTCCCCTGTGAAGAAAGGCTGAGGGAAATGGGGCTGTATATTCTTGAGAAGATTGAGAGACAACCTTATTAATGTCTATAAATATCTGAAGGGATGTCAGGTGGAAGGGGCCAATCTCTTCTCTGCAGTGCCAACAACAGGACAGGGAACAGTGGGTATAAACTTGAGCATTGAAGGTTCCACCTCAACATGAGGAGAAACTTCTTTCTTGTGAGGGTGACAGAGCCTGGGACAGGCTGCCCAGGGAGGTTGTGGAGTCTCCTGCTCTGGAGACTTCCCAGCCCCCCCTGGATCTGTTCCTGTGCGGGCTGCCCTGGGTGACCCTGATCTGGCAGGGGGGTTGGACTCGATGATCTCCAGAGGTCCCTTCCAATCCCTCTGACTCTGATTCTATGAAATAGAGACATTTTGCTCGACCTCAGTCAGATCTATGGTTTTACATTCCTAGCTTGCTTGGGGTTTTTTTTCACCATAAGGCAGCTATAAAACTTCCTCAGCACCAGCACTGCTTGCAGAGAGCTGAGGAGCTCAGTGCTGCTGTTACCAACCCAGGTTGCAGGAGGAGTTTTGGTCAGCCCTTCCTCACACTGGCACCTCATGACCGGCTCTGCGGGTGCTTTGGATGGGTTCCTGACAGCCAGTGAAGTTGCTAGGTGCTCTACCTCTTGTGGTTTTTTATTAGGTATCAAAGGCTGTAAGTGATTGCTCTGTTTCAGTCCCACGTAGCTTATAGGAGAGAGTGAGAAGAACAATCGCAGAGCGTTGCCTTGCAGTGTAATGAAGAGAAGCCTCACAAGTGACACGATGAGCTTATTGATGGGAATAATACGGAGGAAAACGAGGACATAAAGGAATTTCAGGAGCTACTGGTGAATACAAGATTTATCTCTCCAGTCTCGCTTGAGAGTGGAAAACTGAGACTTGCCTTTGGTAGAAATCTCCTGTGTAGGTGCAGCTGTAGCCAACGGAGTCTGGTACTTAGAGGAAAACCAGTATTTCTTTGTGTATCAAGACTATATAGGGTAAAAAAATACGTTTCTTGAGTTCACTATAAACACAGAGAGTAACTGCTTAACTGTGTCAATCAATAGAAAGGTCTGTGATGACATTTTCCTTGAAAAATTAATGATTAATACTCTTAATCATTCACTTAAGTTGTTATTAGCTTTCATTGATTAGTCCTTCCTGCTAACCCCCAGCCAGCCTAATCAGACTGTGTGGGAATAGATGAATATATTCAATTAATCTCTACCCCCTTCAAAGTTGCATCTTCAAATCAGAGGGATGAAGGTTGTTAGTCTTCTCGGTGCATTGAACCTGACTTTATTAGAAGAATCTTATCAATTTTAACTCACAAAAGCAGGCAGAGACCTCTCATGATACCCCTTCACATGCTATTAGTCATGCAGTTTGTCTGGTAAGTGCAAAGGCCCCTTAAGTTCCAGCCTTCAGTAATATGAATAAATTATAAAGAATGTGTGTCTGACTTGATTTATTTATTTTTAATATTTAAATGCCTGCTCTGGAAAAGGTTCTTTTCATAAAAGGAGGCATTTTTTTCTCCCTTGGGTTGCGTGGGGAGGGTACTTTGCAGCGATAAAATGAGAGTCTTCAAATTGCCTGCTTACAAATTTTAACTATTTACAAGTTGTAATAGAGTGCAAAGAAACAATCAGGTTTTACCTGGAGAGGTTTTAAGGGTCGTGGGTTGGGGTTTGGTTTTTTTTTTTAGAATTTTAGGGGAATGAGAATGGGGGTGAAATGGGAAAAGCATCCCCCTTTCGTCAGCAGTGTGGGAACATTGCCTAGAAAGTGTCACCTTGAAGAGATGATGTCACTCAGGTTCTGGATGATGTTTGTAGAGAAAAGTGAGAGTAGATCATCATTTTCCTCTTAGCTGTGGTTTGTAGGGTTAACTCATTATTTTTCAGATCACCCCAGAGAGGCAGAGTGTGAATCTGCTGATGACAAAACTGAGAGACAGAAGAACTCTCACAACACCCAAGCAGAAGGTGCAGCTCTGGGGTTACAATCATAGAATGGGAGGGGTTGGAAGAGACCTCTGGAGATCACAGAGTCCAATGCATAATCCTAATCTGGTACCCAGCACATTTAGACCCTCACAAATCACTCCTCCATGAGTTTACATGAAAGGCTTAAAGAAGTTTCTCTGTTGGTCTTCAGATGCTACTTTTGTGGACAGAAGAAACAAACTTTTGACAAATAGAAGGAGCAGCAATGCTGAGTCTCCTTGTAATTTATTTATTTTACTTTTTTTTTTTTTTCTCTTTTACAGATTAAAGGTGGCCTAAAATTTCCAAGGAAGCCTCTTTTTCTCCTGTAGTTACCCAACTCGTCTCTTCTGACCCAGGAAGCTGAAGATGAGGTTGCTCTGGGAGCTACTCGTGCTGCAATCATTCATGGTGTGCCTTGCAGGTAAAGGGGCATTTGAAAACTTATTTAAGGATGCTGCTGGATTTCCCACTCATGCAAAAGTGAGCTGCATTTTACATGCAGGTGATAAAATGGCAAAATAAGTCTCTGCTTCACACTCAGCGTTGCGAAAGGTTACTGGTCAAGCTGATGCTCTTACCCATCAACAGCAAAAAGGGGCTTGTTATCTTGGCAGCAAAAACACAAATGTTCCAGAGGTCTGCTCTACCCGGTTCCAGTTCAGAGTTGCTGTTGATGAAAGTTGTTTTCCCGTGTTCTGTGTTAAGCATTTCAATGCTCAATTAAACCTACGTGGAGTATAGCTTCAAATCCCATTAAAAAGGTGTTATGTTGCAGCTAAGACCCCCTGCTCCATTTAACAAATAATTAGAATAACATATTTCAGAGCTACAACCATCTTCTCGAGCTGCCCTTGTTTAACTTTTTTCTTCCCTGAGAGTTGCAATGTTTGAAGTTTCCCAGGAAGGTGCCTTTTTCCTGGAGCTGAAACGGTTCTTGGAAGATGTTGCAGAGATGTAGAAGGTCAGCAGAGCTTGCACCAAAGCCTTGCTGACCTTCTCAGGTGGAAGGAGGTGCACGAAGGCTGGAGGAACCAGGCTTGTGTCTCTGACATGGGTGCTGCCATCACACCCATCACACATCACCCTTTGCCATTCAGCTATGGCTGATTATTTCCTCCTCAAACTGGTGGTATTATTCTTTATGGTGAAATTCATTTACCACATTCTTCTCTTTCTGTTCTGATGGGAGGAGTGTTATGTGTTAATTAATGTTGATGTCACCTTGGTCTCCATCTGAATTGCTCTAATTTATCTGCTGCTTCTCACTCTGAATATTTTACTGGCTTGTTTAGTAACTTGGGCTTTCCTCCCTTTTATACGTGCACATTGTCAGGGTACTTTTCCAGCATTTTAGGTAATAGCAAACTACTTATAATAGTGTTTACTCTCTTCTGCTTAGCTCGACTGAACATAAAGCCACTTTTATTCCGGTACTTACGGGTACCTATTTTTGAAATTCAGTTCCAAGTCTTTCTAAATGTGCTATGACAGTTTCTGAGCTGGCAGAAAATTGGATGCAGAGAGATTCTGCAATGCAGTGCCACACGTGTTTCAGCAACTGCAACCCTAGAGAAGTTAGGCTGTGGGTAATACATGAAGTAGGATCCTTTATTTTAAGCAAATAAATAAAATAGTGGGAAAACAAAAGGGGGATTTTTTTTCTTTTTGCTTGTTGGTTTCTTTTCCTGTAATTTCTGTATTTAAAATATCTATTGCAAGATGTCTAGGGTCAGCAAAATAAACTTTCAGAAGAACATGTTCAGGGGCTTGTCCTTATCTTGTACTTTTTTTCCTTTTTTTTAGAAAATATACATCTCATAAACACTTGGTTTTCCCACACTGCTCTGCAACAGCATTTTCTCTCATCCTTGCAGTGCCCTGAGTATCTTCAGGGTTACAGCAGCAGGTTCTCTGTCCTTCTGAGGAAGAGTTTTGAGGAGAGCCAAAAGTCTCGTGCAAGTTTTTTTGTTAGGTGCTGAGTGAGGAAGTGGTTTCATTTTGCTGAAGGAGGTAGTTTGGGATGGTATTTTTGGAAGAGATTTAAATTTGGAAGTTAGCACAGGGTCTGCCAACTGTAGGAGCCGGCTGTAGGCTTGATGGGGGTGTTGCTGCGTGAGCTACGGTGTTGCCACAAAGCAGGGCTAACTCCTTTGGGTGCCTTTAGCCAACACGCTGGGGATGATTCCTGAACTTGTGTGTTTTGTGCAGCAGGATTGTTTTGTGCAGCGGGATGGTGTTACTATGTGCACACACTCGGATCTGGCTGGTAAGTATTCCAAAGTTCAGGAGGAAACTATTGGACACCTTGCATCCTCTTGTTCTGCATCGATGAACACGAGTCTAGAGCATGGGTCTGGTGAGGAGCAGCTGAAGAACCTGGGCTTGTGGAGCCTGGAGAGAAGGAGGCTCAGGGGAGCCCTTCTGGCTCTGACAGCTCCTGACAGGAGGCTGGAGCCAGGGGGGTCGGGCTCTGCTCCCAAGGGACAGGACAAGAGGAACCGGCCTCAAGTTGCCCCAGGGAAGATTTAGGTTGGACACGAGGAAAATTTTTTTCCTGTGCAGCAGTGACCCCAGTACCCCTCTGGGGACAGCTGGTGGGCTCCAGCTACTGCCAGTCCCAGCAGCTACTTGGGCTTTTTTTAATTTATATGTGTGCTTCCTAAATGAACATCTGCTCGCTAGAAATTGCATGAAAACTTCCAAACTCCTATCATTCAAGCCATTAAACAGCTGTCACACCCAAAGCACTGGGAGTGTCAAAACGTGTCATTAAGGGTACCAGTTCTCTCCCACTGCCACCGTGCCAGGAGAAGACAGACGTGCTAGAGCTCTTCACAGGCTGCACAGGATATTGCTATTGATTTTATGTACTGGGCGTTCAGATATTACAGTTCTTCACAGCGGGATAAACCATTCAGAAAGGGAGCTCAATCCCAGGATGTACTTAAACCAGCTAGCTAGAGGTGCAGATCTACTAAGAATTTTGGAAGCTATCCAGCCTTTAGCAGCACTGCTAAAGGTCTTTCTGAGCTCACCACCCCTTTTCAATCCATCACCCAATCTGCAACTGTATTTTTCAAGCCCACTTTTCTTCACTGGTTGTACTGCTAAAAACTAATGATGCTTTCTTTGGTCTCGATAGCTGATGTGTAACAGTTCAGGGTTTCTCTTTGGTTTTTTGAGGAGACTTTGCTTCAGGTGTCAGCTCTGGGAAGCAGCAACTGCAAATTATTCCTTTAGTGCCAAATAACTCTGATTTGTTAGGGCTGTCAGATTCATTAAATAGCAGTTGTGGTGGTGGTGGTTTTCAGTTTTGGAGAGTGATGAGAGGCAGAATAGGCTGTGCAGAGTAACACCCAGCTCTTCACGTCGTGACTTTGTTAACAAGGGCTCTCTCCTGGGCAGCCCCACGGAGCTGTCGTGTACCCCAGGACACATCCATGCACAGCCTGGGAACAGTGACAGGGAAGCAAGAGGGGATGGATTCAAGCTGCAACAGGCCAGGTTTAGACTGCATGTTAGGGAAAAAGTTTTCACAGTAGGACTAGTCCCACAGGCTGCCCAGGGAGGTGGTCGAGTCACCATCTCTGGGTGTGTTTAAGGGTTGTTTTGTTGTGATGTTTGGGGGTAGCCTTTGTAGAGTAGGGTTAATGGTTGGACACGATGATCCCAAGGGTCTTTTCCAACCGGAATGATTTTGTGATTCTGTGAAAAGGGATTGCACAGCATCAGCCAAACTGACTTGTGTTCATGAAGGTGGGACATAGTCCATATGCCTGTAATGGGCTGGGCAAGTCCAGCAGGTCCAGGGGAGTTCTCTTCCCCCTCTACTCTGCACTAGTGAGACCACGTCTGGAATACTCTATCCAGTTTTTGGCTCCCCAGTTCAAGAGGGACAGTAAAATATTAGAGTGAGTCCAGCAGAGAGCTATGAGAATGCTGAAGGGACTGGAACATCTCTGAAGAAAGGCCTGGGGCTGTTAAGCCTGGAGAAGAGAAGCCTGAGAGGGGATCTGATGAATGTCTGTAAATATCTAAGGGGTGGGCGTCAAGTGGAAGGGGTCAGGCTCTTTTCAGTGATTCCCTGTGATAGGAGGAGGGGCAATGGTCACAAGCTGAAACACAGCAAGTTCCACCTCAGCATGAGGAGGAACTTCATAGGTGTGAGGGTGTCAGAGCCTGGGACAGGCTGCCCAGAGAGGCTGTGGAGTCTCCTGCTCTGGAGACTTTCCAGCCCTCCTGGATCTGTTCCTGTGTGGGCTGCCCTGGGTGACCCTGCTCTGGCA
>JANHFX010027239.1:0-35960 GCA_027560015.1 Chloroceryle amazona
CTTTCCTTTCCTTTCCTTTCCTTTCCTTTCCTTTCCTTTCCTTTCCTTTCCTTTCCTTTCCTTTCCCATGCCATTTCCTTTTCTCCCTTTCCTCTCTAAACCCTGCCAGAAGTTATACCAGTACTAGAACTCTGCCCCTCTGCACGTTCCCCTTTCTTGTGTAGGCTGAAACTGCTGGAGGTAGAGGTGTGGCAGTGATGTTTGATCTTATTTCACATTAAAACTCTTCTACCAAGGGCTGATCCCCCCACGCACACCTTCATCTTGAAGAGCATCCTACTCTATCAGTGCTCTGCGGGAATGAACAGGCAGAGTAAGGTAATACCCATTGTAAGCAGGGCTGGCAGGATCAGTCCTCAAGCAAGCTGCCATCCCTGCAGGATATAAAATCTGTAACCTCCTCCAAAATAAAGGTGAACGTGATGGCACTGCTTTTAGACAGCTCATGATGTTCATGCCTCAAGGCATGTTCTGGTTCCAGCTGAGGATAAAACCTCACCAGGGCCAGGATTTTCTCAGAGCTGCCCATGTTGTCCCTACTTCATTGCTATGAGGGCAGAATTAGGTACTTAAGAGCATTCATGTCTGCAGCCTTTGGACTTCCCAAGCAGAAATGAATGGGAATAAGGCAGTGACCGCTTATATAAAATAATGAAGTGCTTGTAGAAGGGAGTAATAAAGATGAATCAGGTGTGAGGAGCATGCACTCCCTGAGCTGGCAGGTAGGCTGCAGGATTGTCTCTGATCTACTTATTGGGATTTAAACAAGCCCTTCCTTTGTGTCACTGATGAGCTTTTGTGTTACAAACACTGAATAGTTGCCTCCCAAAACATTTTGAATGTCACTACATGGAAGCAGCACTTCAGACCTGTTTTCTGCTGTCCACCTCCGTGCCCTGGGAAACATCTAGTGATGTTAATACCCTCAGTTCTCAGCTTCAGGAACTTGCAGGGACACTACAGCCCACCCAGGCAAACTATCCCATTGCAGGTGTCTCCGGGGAAAGCACAACTCTCTTGCAGTCAGGTCACCCACTGGACTTCTGGGCAGTGGCCCCTTGCTGAGAGAAGAGAGCAATTCAGAGGCATGTGCACACTGGGACCATTAGGCAGCAAAGCTTGGGATACTGTCTACATGGCATGTCCATGCTGGGGACAAATTTTAAGCTGAAGAACAGAGACATAGATGCCCCTGTATGTTCAGGCTCATCCCAGAGTCAGCCTGCATAGCAGGGAAAGTAGGAAAGGACATGTCTGTCCCCAAGGCATGGAGAGCTCACCCAGCCCTGTTTGAGCACGGATGTAGGACCTGGAGCAACCAGTATTAAGTCTGGTGCCTGTAATGCCATGAAGCTTTTCCTTTAAAAGATCCACAGTGGAGGCCTCCTGCATGGTGTGCCATGGGTTGTGCACCAGCTAGTGCGGGAATCATATCTTGGTTTCTGTGGCCGCAGGTACATCATCACCGCTGGTGAACACCTAGAGACTAGTGCTGCTTCTTCAGGCCCTCTTTCACCATCAGGTTGGACTGGGATGCTTGGACTTGCAAAAGTCCAGTATGTGAAAAAAATCAGAGAAGCTGTGAAAAAAATCAGAGAAGACCAACAAAAGAGCTAAGAGAGTGAGTGAGAGACAGAGAGAGTAATTCAGTGTGAATAGTCTGTCACACAAGCCAGAAACATTACCAGTACCTAGAGGCAGGAAGAGTCAAAGGACAGGGAAGAAATACAGAGGATTGTATTACAGGATATGAAACCAAATGCAGTCACCTGAAGTACAATGGTTGGTCTCCAGATTCTCCATGTCCAGTATTTATGATAATTTTAAAGACAACATTTGCTAGAGACACAAAATGGCCCACTGGGAGAACACTAAGGGTTTCTGAGGAAGAAAGGGTCTTTACTTGCTCCTAGATGACCTAATCATGAAGGCATTTGACATCACCTCAATGACAAACAGCCTGCCAGGCCTCTCCAGCAGCTTTTGGGTCCATGGCTATAAAGATGCACTGACTTCATTTCACCCACTTCTACTGCACCCACACTGAGTACAGGAGTCCTTACACCAGCAAATTGAATGTCTTCAAAAGCCCCAATAATGTACTTCATGAGTATCGATCTGTTTGTCCTCTCTAAATGCTTTTCTGGCCTGTTCTATCAGGGATTTTCAGACTATGGGAAAGCACAATCTTTTCCCCTCCTACATTACAGGGTAAAATTCTTGTGTAAGCAATGAGGGCTTCCATCATAACTACTGGCAGGGAGCTGTAGGTGGTGTGTTCAACAGCTGTTTGTGAAGGTGGCATTATTTGAAGGTTTATCCCTCTTGCTGGCTCAAATGGGATCACATTTCCTCTGCCTGCCCAATGCTGGACATCAAAGAGGAAGGCACCTTACTTCTGAAACCCTCATTTGACCTGAAGGCACCCAGACTGATATTTGACCAGCTGTAGCAAGAGATGGGTGTCTTGCCACTCACACAGACCTTTCCTGGAGGCTCTCCAGACAGCCCCAAGGCTTTGTGCTAACAGCATTCTGCACGGTGAATATCCTCCTTGAAGTGGATCTAGGAAAGGCAAATTTCTCAGCACACTTTCAAAGCACTAGTGGTGCCAGGAGGATCTCACTTGAGCTTGGCCAATGATGCTGTGCTTGCAAGTCCCAGAAATTTGAACCTGGGTCTGGCACAGGTGGTTGCTAATCCATCAAGGTTGTACAGATGCCAAACAGGCAGAGTAAGGACTCTGAGGATCCTAAGATCCCCACAGGTAGAATGGGCTAGGAACATAGTGATTACCTTGCTGGGATCAGACCAAGGTCCAGCTCCTGTTTATTATCTTCACTGTTATGTGAAGGCATATTTAAGTCCTCCTCCTTGTCCTCAGCCTACTTTAATTTGGGATATTCTTGTCAGCACAGAATTAGCCAATGTCCTTTTAAAATCCCCTAAGGTCTGGACAAAAGTGGCATCTAATGGAGCAGGGTTTAATAAACCACCTGCACCTGTGTGGAAAGACTTTTCCTTATTTTGGGTTCAAATGTCTTCCCTTGAATTTGTGATAACACTTCTCTGCCTCTGCATTATAAGAGTCGGTGAGATACCAGCCTACCTGGTTTTATGCAAATGGATGGCTGCTTTTATGAAAGCCCTTCCATCTATCAGCACAAGAATGTATGCTCTATGCCTTTGGTTGGCCTGAAAAGAGGAACCAGAAGCATTCCAGGATGTTTTATTTGCCCCCATAGTATGTTGTGGTGAGGAAGGGATGCTTGGTGGTCTGCAGAGCTTCTTTGTCCAGGAGAATATGATTGGTTCCACAGCACTATCTTTGAGTGAGGCAGTGATGCGCTTATGTTGAAATGTTCCTGGGAGAATACTGCTCCACCAGTGCATGACAACTCCACACTGCACTCATGGGCACTCATGGTGCTTAGTAGTAGAGGCTCCTGGTTTTGTTCTCTTTCTCCTAAAATGGGTTCCTTTTTAAAATCACAAGAGGAGATGGTACATTAGAGGAGCCACTGTTACCTCAAGACCCTATCTGAATTTTACTGAGATTTATCTTGGACATCTCCCACCAAAAAGGTGAGTTACCTCAAGGGTGATCCTGTCTTATTCATATTAGTCATAGTCCTAACTGTGGTGTATGCCAGTTAGCTTGGGCTCTGAGGTCACAGTGGCAGTGCAGTGCCATCAACATCCAAAATGTCCTGTGGCTGGATAATGTGTGTCCACTGTCAATTCACACAAGGACATGTGACATAACCTGGACATAGCCTGAACATGCACCATGGTGTCTGGTACCCACATATTCCACTGCTCCCAAGTCCTGCCACTGTAAACACGGATAATCCCCAGCTCATGTTCAGTCGGTCCTTCTGAAACTACTTCATGGGCTTGAATTTAAGCTCTGCTTTATGACCAAGGGAGCACAATCCTTGCAAAGCCTCAGTAATCATAATACGTGGAGGCAGAATTGATACATGTGGGCTTTTTCTATCACTCAATTAAATGGTTAGTTTATGCAACATGCCGTCTTTTTGAATCAAAGCTGGGTCACTGTTAGGCTGAGGTAACATTAATTATTTTTCCGCTTGTCGGATCCCATGAAAAGGATGTGAAAATGGCCTGTTTATGAAAGAGTGCGGGCAAAGGCTGTGAGCTGATTATGTCAAACATATTCAAAGCTTCCTCTGCAAAAGGGATTGTGATCAACAAAGCATAGCCCACACCTGCACCCATTTCACAATGAGAGCTGTTAGGGCCATGAAGCTATTGGGGGGAAAAGAGAGGTTGCGTTAACCCTTTTGGGGAAGGGGGTCCTCCACTGTAAGATTTACACACACACACAAAGTTGCTTTTCTCATTCCCTCAAATGAATCCCAAGAACATTGCCTCAGGAGCAAAATCAGCCTTTCCCATCTAACTTTTTTTTCATGCATGGGCTTTTCTAAGATGAATGAAAACATCAGACTGAGGCATTTCCTCCAGTTCTTTGCTGGTCTCCAAGGGAAGATGCAGAGAGGAGCTATCTGTGCTGTAAGAGCAGGAAAGCAGTGCAAGCTCAGACCCAGTCCCAAAAGAAGTTCTGTTTAGGACAACCCCGCCACTCTCAGGGTTAACACCTACTACACAGAGCACACTGCTGGAGCCAGGCTACCTCCTTGATAGAAAAAGTAGCTGCTTGGAAAGCAAGAAGAAATGTGCTCTCAGAGAAAGTTGAACTGGATCCAAACTGCAGGGTACCTGTCCCGTTTTCTTGCAGCACCATATACTACAAGTGGATAAGGTGGTCTGAATTCAGTATTGAGCCTGGCTGGAGCAGGAATTGGGTCCCTTCTAACACAGGTGATGTTGTGATCCTCAGAGCTGCATCCTTACGAATTCTCATCAGATTCATGAAGCTGAGGGCAACCTTGTATGGGCTGCTCTACAGGGAATTACAAGACAGACCAATGTGCCATCATACCACTCTACAGTCTTAGCATCTCTTCTTCTTCCTCTGATTTGGGTGGCACGATGAAAGGAAATGGAGTTGCAGCAAGTGTGACCTCCCTTGCCAGTCTGTGGTGAGCCCCAGCCAGGTCACGGTGCAAGCTCAAAGGCAAAGCAGGAGTATTCACCCAGTATCTTCCTGCAGCAGCACAGGAATTCTGCCAGGGGAGAGCTGAAGGCTCCAACTCTGCACACAGAACCTCAGTATCTGCCCAGAAATCTTTCTCTTTGGAGTTTCTAGAAGTTCATAAACCCACCTGTGTGGAAATCCAATCCTTTGATTCCGCAAAACTTCTACTGATTAATGTAAGAATTCTTCCTTAATAAGGGTGCTATAGACTAATAGCATTTGTTTTAACTAATGCTTCTGAGGAGATCTAGAAATGCCCCTGCTAAACATCACATAAGAGAAAATCAGATTAAAGAATATCTCCACCTGACTCTTATCAAGGTTGAAGTTTTCCCTGATTCACTGCATATCATGAAGGAAAAAAAAAACCACCCTTCCCTTTGTAAGACACTTCCAGGACTGTTTTCCCACATATGCTCATTTAAAATAATGTTGATATATTTCTACTCTGAGAATGGAGCAAAAGTAATTACACATCACAATAAACCTCTAACATTCTGATATTTTACTATCTCTAGGCTGGGCTTTAGAATCTTTAAAGATGTAATTCTATAAAAAATGTTGTCTAAATACTTTGACTGTAATCTAATATCTATGTCGTGTTAATTGGAAATGAGTAAGAAAGCAAAGCATGTTGCAAAGAGGTGTCAGTGACTCCAGGTAAGGCAGTGAGTAGGTCACTTTCCATTATCAAATGCTCTAAAAGAAACTTTAACCTTATTTGAAAACGCACTCAACCAAAACCTCCAAATACATAATCTAGCAAACCTCATAATTAGCATGGAGCAAGGGGAAATGAGTTTGGTAAACACAAACTCAACCAACAAACTCTTCTTGATTCATATGAACAGCAGCCATCAGAATAATTGTTTTCTTTCAAAAATCATTCTGGTTTTCTGCTGATAATTTAAATCTCTTCCCTCAGGAATTTAAAATAGCTTCAAATATTTAACAGGAGTGGAGAGGGAAAACACCTTAGTTTAACAAATGCTATGAGCTCTTTTGATGGCATAATGAAAGCCACATTATAAATGATGGAGAATAGTCACTATTTGATTATAATTATGTAGAAATGCACTAGATCTCTCAATAGTATTTTGAGGGTCATTACACAAATCAGATTATGGCCTTCTGCACAACAGTTGATTCAGTCACAAATACACCTCTCCAGAAAACCAAGAATTCCCCACTTGTAGGAAATTCTCTTATTGAAATTACTTATTTTTAAAACTGGAATTAAAAGCTAGAATAACATCTTTTTTCCTCAAAATAACACCCTGCAAAATGTTCATAAATCAAAAGTGTCAACATATGGACATATTTGCAATGTATTTTTCCCAAATCTCAGTGGTTAAATGCTCTATATAGTAATTCAAGCCAAAATGTTTTATTTTTAATTCTTTTTTTCCTTCAAAAAAGAAAAAGCTTTTTAAAATGACAATTATTCATGACAGTTGTGAGGGGAGAAAACTTTGAGATGGGACCAAACAAACTTCAAAATGGACTTAGAAATGGTTGTGGGAAAATGTAAAAATAAACCTTGTTTGAAGAAAAGGTTCTGTTTCCAGAATTTGTCATTTCAAAGCAAAACCCTCCTCTGATTGGCAGCAGATGCTAATGCCAATGGCCCTGTTGGTCCCTAGCAGCCACTGAAGCTTCTTTCGCTTCAGTCTCTCCTTCAGGTTGGACTTCTCCAGCTCCAGGCACTGTGAGATTGTTCCGGATCTGCGTAGGCTGGTTGGGACACTAATGCAATATTTTGAGCAAGACTTGTTGAGCCATCCCCTGCTACACCTGGACACTCTTTCATTTCTTTCTGAAGAATATTTCTGCTGCTGGAGTATTTACTGAGGTGTATTGTGCTTAGGGGCCAAACAGGTGAGCCTCATCTGATCAGAGGTAGGTGTCTGCCCATCCTGCTCCTCCATCTGAGCCAGCCCCCAGGCTTCTCTTCTCATCAGGGAAGAGAAACTGGATTTCTCAGAGCCTGACTCCACTGCTCTTTGAGTCAACATCTGCATCTGACTGATGAAACATGCCCTATTTTGCTTTGTTGACTATGGAGGTGCAAAGGTGGGGTGGACAGCTCAGAAGTAGACATCTACAATATAGAGGTCTGGAATTAGGCAAGATGAATCCCAACTATCTATTCACAACTGACTTGCCTATTCCTCATCCTTTTCCTTGGAAAAACATGGAAACATCAGCCAATCAGGCCAGGAGCAGGAAAGCTCCTTAGACACTGCCTGTCACATTTATCCTCTTTGACATCTGAGACATCAGCACTGTGAGCTGCCTTTGCTCAAGCTTTTTCCCTTTCCAGTTCATCGTGGAAGTGAAGTGAGGACTCAAACTCTGTACTAGCAAAGATACAGGAACTCTGATATGGTTACAACTCCAGCAGAATTCCGTAGGGGCCACTAGTAGCTTACCTTTTTATTGGTTTGACGTTTGACATATAACCCTGCATCTGCATACTACATCCCTGAGGAACATCGGGGATCCCTCATAGACTGGCCCAGAAGGCTCAGTGACCCTACACAGGTCATGTCCAGAAACTCTGTCCTCAATCCAGGAATGGACAACTCTGATGTCCTGGCACAACTGCAAAGCAGGAATGGAGTCCCATGGTCATCTGCAGATTGCTTGACAGTCAAGATAGCACCAACATCTCAGAGGGAGGGAGAGGATGAACAATTATCTGTAATCTCTTCCACCTGGGCATCCCTCCCATCCTCCTCACTGACTGTGGTTTTTTCATGCCATGTGTTCTTTTCTTGTTGTTGGAGTTGAGTCCCAAACAGGTAGAGAATGGAGTCAAAAGGAGTTAGCTTATCTTTGGATTTTAACTTGGAGATGTAACTTCTCCACTTTATTTGTATTTCTTCTTTTTGTTTTTCCACAACTTTCTCCAACATCTCAATTGGAAGATGCAGTTACTGTTCAAAGAAAATACTAGCAGGTCATTTAATGACTTTCCTTCTCCTCCAAGGGCTTGATTCTTAATTATACATGGAAAGATACACAAGAGATTATAACAGAAGGAATACCAGCAGCCAAAACCAAACTGATTTATGTGTAGTGTGTGACATATGGCAACATAAGACAAAAATCTCTGGCTTATGGGCATTTTGGCAAGACACAAGGTGGATCCTATGGCAGCATCTTGTGTTTGCACAGCTCCCATTTCTGCTGCTCTGTCCTGTTTTTTCTTTCATCTCTCACCTGTAGGCCTTCAATGAGAGGACCCCGGTCTTGGTTAGTTGTGACTTAGATGTTGCTTAGACATACGCTCATAGCTGAAAGACCCACTGCTTCAATCTGTTCAATGGATAAAGCATCTGAGAGAATACTTTTGTCCCATTTTATGACTGTAAATCAAGATAGTGATACTTACCTCTTTTATCACCTCAATGGGTAGTGTGAGGGCCAGATAGTGTTTTAAAGCAACATCTAATTGTTGGATATTTTTATTGAGGAAAAGGAAGAACATAAGAACAGCCAGTCTGGCTCAGATAACCCCTCTGCCTGCACCAGACATCTGTCTCCAGCATGTCCAAGAGCAGGATCTTGGGCACCAGGATAAGCCAAGTCTCTTGTCCTTACCTTTAAGCAGCCTTTGCTTGTCTCCAACTAAGCTGAAATAATAATAAAGGATTCATTATTCCCTTAACTGCCAATCCTTTCTTCATTCCCAGCTCCCTGGAAATGAGTCACCATGTATGACAGGGAAGGCAGGAGGCATTTGCTACCAATGGGAAGAGCAGCTCTCAGTCAAAAACCGTGGGGCAAACCTGCTTCCTACAACCAGGAAGGGAGTGGAAATTTCCATGGGGCTGGTGCTCATGAGTCCCACCAGTCTTGTCTGCAAACCCTCTACCTTTGATCCCAGGGTCTCCACACAATGGACTTTTTATGTATCATTCTACCTTTGATGACTACTGCCAGGTTATTTTTCTTATCTGACTTAGGAAAGATCTAACAGGATCAGTTAGCTAGCTCCAGGGTAGGTTATTTGAAAAGCAATGATTTAAGAGAGCTTTCTTTTACCTGCTCTTGGGGTTCTGCAAACTTTCTGGTTTATCCAGCTCACTGACACACAGCACTGCCCTCAGCAATGCCCAGACAGGATTGGTGGAGGTTCTTGCACAGCCTGACCCATGGCTGTAATTCTTCCCTTAGCAGGGCCACAGGGGTGCTGATCCTCACTGCAGAGAGCATCTCTAAACACAGCCTGAACACACATCTTTGGGGAGCATGGAGGTCCAAAGTGCTTGGACTTAGCAAGGGGGTAAGCACTGAGTTAATCTGCACTAAAAGTGGCTGCCAGAAAGCCCTGGCTGTGCATGCACCACTCCTTTTGGCCTCCTCACAGCCCTCTGTGATGGTGAAGGGAGAAATGATCTCAGCTCAGCTGGAGCTGAATGCCTATAAACACTCAAATGCTCAGCTGGCTTAAGTTGGTCCTGAAGTTGCATGGTTTACTGGATTGGAGAGATCAGCAGCCATCTGAGGATGATTATGAACTGAGCCCCCACATTGAGATGGATGACTGGAAACCTTCTAGGAGAATCAGAGGGACACAAGCCCACAAGATCTCAGCAAACATCAGGCACTTGGCTCTCCTTCATGGGAAATGCAGCCATGTGGGGCATGCAGGCCAGCGAGAGGTCTAGCTGGAGAAGCTGTGATGTGAAACCGGTGGTTTGTGGCACTGTCAAAAACAGAGTGGCTCACGAAGGGGTTGCATGCTTGAGCAGACCCGAGCAATTCACAGTCAGAGCTATCAAAGCAATGACCCAGCTCCTTTAACACGCTGTCTAAAATCATGTTCAGAAACTTTAACACAAAAATGTAATGTTCCGTTGTATCATTACAGACAGGCCAACAATGCTGATTTACATTTACACGTCACCTTCCACACCAGAGGGTCCCATTGGGAAGGTCTGGAGTGAGTTCAGGGGACTCTGGGAACTAATAGCATTATGTAAAATGCACATACAAGCATGCAGCAGCTCAATGAAGTAAAAATGTTGTCTCCTTCCAAAGCTGGAAAAGTTTTAACGATTTCACCCACTATGGACATGCAGAGGGGTTCAGATTCATGCAATTCATTGTGTGTGCCTAAATTAGTGCTCTCCCTGTAGCCCCACTGAGTAAGAGGGAGGCAGAGATATCCCATCCACTCCAGTGAGACCTCACATTTTCCTTGGGCTCCTGCTCTTCTCTTTCACCCTCAGAGGAGACCAAAGAAACTGGTCCACAACAGAGCCTTGACCTTCAGATGGCTGAAGGCAGGGAGTGTAAATCCTGCTTATGTGTGGCTGTATGCAGGTGGCACCACTGAAATGCACCTTCACATGTTCACAGGGACTTCTGTCCAGGGTATGCAAGATCTTCACAGGCTGTTTTTACCTTGTCATTCACTGAGAGGTGGAAAGTCAGCTATTAACATCTTTGAAAATATGCCAGTGCCTCAGTTCTATTCAAGCACCTTTTTCCCCTTAAAATCATTTTCTGTTGGGATTTCAGCACCTAAATGCCCTTTCCTGACATGTTCAAGGCGATGTAAGAAGCCCATGACAGAGCAAAAGAAAAGTTTGTGAGCATATCTTTCCCCTCAGCTCTGACCAGTCTGGTGTGGGGCTGGACAGGATCAGGCAACGGGTAGAAGAGCTGTGAAGTTCAATGGAAGTCCAGTCTCTCATGCTCCATGTCCTGGTTTCATTGCTGTGAGAAGACAGGACAAGAATTTTTAAAGTTTTCCAGTGTTAATTTAGACTGAATTTACACTAAAAGTAGCTTCCATGTACCTTAAGAACCACAGATGTAGGTCTTGACACAGACCTTTAGCTGGTATAAGTTGTTTTAACCATCCCATGCAATGGAGAGTAGCTGAGGATTCCTGTGGTGCTGGGGGCAAGGGAGCAACCTCTCCTACTCAAGAAGATACCACAGTGATGGGTCTTTCTGAAAGGGACAGATGGCTTTTTGTGTCCTCAGGCTGCTTCCAGACTTTGACCCAACCTGCCCCATCTGTCTTCCCAAAGGACTCTGGCTTAGTGATTGCTTTTCCTTGCTCTTGCAGTAGCCTTCATTGCTCCAAAGGGCTGGAAATCCATTGCCTGCTGTGCCTTTAGACCTACACTCAACAAATCCTAACAATGGCTTAAATAACATCAGAGACCTGCCTACAGTCTTGCTGATTGACAGCCAGGGAGTCTTGAACATGCCCAGAGAGGTCACCATCCAAACCAGGGGAAGACAATGGACAAGATAATTTTTCAATCGCAAAAAGGTAGAGAACAGCTCCAGGGCCAGGATGGCTGGAAAGCCCTTCATGGTAGAAAGGGACTCCAAGCAGGGGAGAGGAAAGGAAGATGTGTGGGGAGAGAGGGGACTGTGGGAACAGCACAGGGCTTGTAGCGATGGGGCTGCCTGTCTGCTGCTTGATGGGACGCTTGCCATTTGTCCAGATTAGAGCAAGTGATATATCAAATCTCTTCCTCTCTTTATTTTTTGTTATTCAGACAGGTAGAGTGTTTCTTTAGTTGCCATGTACAAACTCATTTCAGATCTGATGCCAGAGGATATTCGATACAAGATCTGAACAACGCTGTGTGTAAATTCATAACGCTATCTGTGCTGGAACATGTTGCATGACTTTGAATCTCACTGTATGTTAGTGCCATCAGATACACCTTAACACAATCAAATGTAACACACCCAGCTGAAGAAAGATGTGACACCTTTGCTGTAAAGCTAACAGAAAACCAGCCAAAAGGGAACAAAACCCTGTTTGGCAAAGCCTCAATCAGCTCAGAGGAAACTCCGTGTTCGTAATGTGGAAGCACTGACAGTACCCAATGCAGAGGGTGAGGAAAGACATCTCAGAGCAGAAAGGGAAAGGAGGCTTTGGCAGCAAGGTACATTAGATAACATTGCTCCAGATCTTGCCCGAGATTCACACTCTGCTCCAAGGCTGGGAACATCTCTCCTGTATTCACCTCTCTGGATAAAGAGAGTCCTGCCTCCAGCTCTGCATTGCCTCCCTTCCTGCCCAGGGACTTGCACTGTAATCCTACTCTTTAAAACTCTAACTTGATCAAATATGCATGGGGAAGCTTGCAGATAATGTGCTCATAGCTAGGCAGGACTGCTCACTGTCAGGTAGGTGAGTCAGTGTGCCTGCTGCTACCTCCAGTATGAGCTGTGTGCAGTCGTGACAGCTGGTACACAGAGCTGAGCTGGATTCCACATCTATGGCAATGAGAAAATTCTCTGCCATTGCAGATGCTGAATGCTCTGTGTGTTTGGCTGGTGGTGGATAGGAAAGCTTCTGTAGATTAAATATGGAAATCTGCTCATGCAGAAATTAAGGTATTCAAAATCCCCTACAGTTTCCAGATGACTTCAGTTTCCCTCTGCTCCTTTTCCAAGTTAACTTTAATTTGGCTGTCCATCCCAGAATGGGATGTAGCACATCCCCTGCAAAGGCCTTGTGGAGTGTTGATGGAGCAAGGTGCCATCAAGCAGGTTCTTGGTTAGACAGTAAGATGGGGGTCATGTATTAAAAGGTGGTTTTAATACCTTTTTTTTCACGTGGTTTCGTTTACTCTTAAAGCGTGTACAAAATGGACTATAGTTCCATAGTTTTCTCGTTCATGTTCAGTATCTTCCAAATGTGTATAGAACATGAAAATATAGAGGAGAGACTCTGAAACATGCCTAGTGAATGTGAGCATACAGCCAACATTCTGCAGCAGTTTGATGATCTTATTCATAGAAGTCCAGCACTGCCTGTCATTCAGTTGCATGGGGAACCCCACGGTCATTTTTCATTCCTGTCCCTAAAAAATTAACCTGAAGTGTTTACAAACATGTCACACCCGAATAGCCTCCAACATGCAATATTTTTTTTAGATGGACTACAAAATCATCTCATTCATCATGGTGGAGGATGGGATTTCTGGCCTCTGTTTTCACATTTAGATGTTTGTGAGATTTGTCTTGCCATCAGTATGGATTTCTGCATTATGACTGAGCATCTGCCTTGTCACGGTATCTCTTAGCCTTTGTGTGGGAGTGATCTTGCAAAATGACTGCTGTCACTGAAGCTGGCATATAGAGAGATGGGCATAAGAAGGATGAGTGGTGTGTGATGAAAAAAGTGTGCATCTCTATTAGTTACCAGATGGTTTGACAACTTTTACTGCAAAAGTATCTCTCCAAGTCCCACAGATACCTTCCAGACTTCCGGCCATTTCTTTCTATCAGGCAAATGAGAGTTTGACTCTGTTCCTTTGCTTCTTCATCATATGGGAATTTTCACACCCAGTGCAATTCTGAGCACCAGGCTAGTAAACAGAAATTTAAGTTGTGGCTTTGGAGTAAATACCTACATGCCTGTGAGCCAGCTCCCCATGTAGAAGATGAAGATAATAGATACTTTCTTATTGCCATTGACTGTCTTCTGTGCTTAGTCCTGAAGATCTCTGTCAGGATGGTCTTTGGTTGCAGTCATTGCAGGGAGGACTCTGAATTTGACCAGCTCCTGTGGCCACTGCTGTGCCCCTTCCTTCCCTTTGCACCAGTCCTCATGGCCCAGCAGGTGGTCTCCTCTGCAACATGATCATAAAAATCACATGTTCCTTAAGATGTGGTCCAAAGACCCTAAGTCAGCGTTTTGTTACTGGGAGGTGACTGCCTACAACCGATGGTTCTGCTGTGAGACAGCTTCTCATCAGCCCAGAAATATATTTCTGTTTCATTTGTCAATTGTTAAAATATGTTGGATTGCTAAAAATTGAAATATTTGTTTAGTGCTGGGCACAAGGCAGGAACAAGGGGCAAACCATGGTGATGACCAAATGTCTAGAGTGTGAAATCTCCTACATGTAGAAGAGGAGGGTTTTCTTCTGTACACGACAGGTTCTCATGTATGTTCACTACACCCAAGAGACAGCTGATAGCTCACCTTCCCAAGAACTTCCCTGAGACAGTAAGATGACTCTGCCTATAATTTTAGTAAATGTTATAGATATTATTTCACATGCAACTTGACATGTGTTGAAAGAGTTATTCTTCCCATCCTGTTTCTCACAACTTTGTTAATGATTCCATGCAAAAAGTCCAGCGGGGTACAAAGAAAAACATCAGGGAGAGCAAAGTAAAATCCAAATGCAGGTAACAATTAACTGTGAATGAAGAGCCATTATGGTCACCATCTAATGACTTGCAGAGACTACACACAATTCAGTAACTGTTTTTTTCCCTCTCCAGATAATCCCACTTCAAGACTCCTGCTGCTTTTTGCAGCTTCTACAAATCTCAACTCTTAAGACTTGGAATCTAAAGAGTCTCACTCTCCGTGTCTTTCCTGTCTTCTTTATCCATTGGAGGAAGCTCTAATTACAAGTCTAAGTTCTATCACAGAGGAATGAGTGGATGCATTTAAGAACTCAGCCCTTGATTTTAGAGGTTGGAAGATCTTTGGGCAAAGTCAGGGCTTCATTAGAAAACAAATAGGCTTGGATACTCTTGAAGATGAATTTAGGTGCAGCAGGGACATGCAAGGAAGGACTCAGTAATGCAGATTGTTCTGCAGATGGCTTCAGGAGCACCTTCCTGCATCACAAAGACAGCAGGTTGCAGAAAAGACTGAGTTTGTACATGAAGCAGAAGAATGCTACTAGCTCACCAAAGGAGTGACTTTTCATTCACACACAGGTTTTCAAAGTGTCTGCTCTCCCTTCAATATAGAGGCTGATGTGTCAAGCAACACTGAGCATCATTTGTGAGGCATCACCAGTGCTTTGGAGGAAGGGGATTCACAATGAGCTTGCCAAGTCAAAGATTCAGGCTGGAGAAAATAAAATGTTGTTACTTCAATTACACAGATATATCATGCCTGACTGGTAGTAGTCTTCATAACAGAACCTGGGAATTAGGCTGGTTGAAATGTTGAATGGAAGTCAGCACATTGTTAAAGCAGCAAATGCGTTCCTGGGATGTGTAAACACCAACCCCTTGAACCAACCATTTAGTCCTTCAGTATTTCAGTTTCTCAGCATAACCATCCCAAGACGATGTGGGCCACTGGAGAGATGCTAGAAGTCCTTAACAAAAGAAATGGCTACATCAGGCATAACCTACATGGAAAGACTGGACAAAATGGGATTGCTTAGCCTAAAGAGGAGAAGACAGAGTAGGAATAAGCTGGTGGCCTTCAAATATGTAAAAGGCTGCTGTGGGGAAGAAAGGAATGGTTTGTTCTCTGTGTCCATAGAGCAGCACGAGCAGCAATGGTCTCTGAATTCCTTTTATCCTCTAGGTAACCTTTCCAGCAGCGAGGTCAGAAAGCAGTGAGATAGTTTTGCTGAGCAGGCTGGGATGGGTGTCCACCACTGAACACCTTGATAGAGTATACCTCACCTGTGGAACAGCCCTGAGGTGTGGAGATAGACTTTTGGAAGTCCCTTCCAGTTCAATGATGATGCCCAAAACTAGAACATTGGTTAGAGAATTCAATTTCTAATATCCCCACACCTTTTTTCCCCTATATTTTTTAAATGGGAAATGGTAGAATTCATGCCCCTGGCTTGACAAATTTAATCAGAGGAGAAACAAAAATAACAGCATTGGGATTATCTGTGCACTGTAGTTTGTCACATGAGGATATAAAAGTCATACTTTATAAAATCCTGGTATAAACCCAGAAGTTCCTGAATATGAAGAAGAGCTGAAGCCCTCCATTAAGTTCTCATCCTATCAAAATGATGATCAACAATATAATCCTGCAGTTAATGATCCTCCAACATCTGTGTGTACTTGTTCCTTTACTATGGATGTATGTGTGTTTCTACAGTCTCTCATTTTCAGATTTATTTTTTTTTTTACTGGTGGTAATGGTGTGCTACTAAGCACAGAGTGGAATCTCTCTTTTCCAGCAAATGTTTGTTCTTGTTCAAAAGTGAAAGTTTATTTAGCCATCCTCAGGATGATGCAGTCTCCATTCAGGGTAGATATGTAAACATGTTTTAGTAGCCTGGCTCATCACTGAACTATATCCATTTTTAATTAGACTGTGTTAAGCTCAGAGACAATTTAATTGCTATTTCTTCTGGGTTTTTGAGACACTGGCAAATTTAACAATAATTTACATATTTACATTCACTACATTTCTGCTTACACAAAGTTAGAACTGCATGACCTAGACAGGTCTGGTGTTCCATATACAGCAAACTGCATATTTTTGCAACCTCTCATAGGCAGGGAGAATGGAGAGCAATGACTACTAGCTAAAAAAAATTTGCAGGTCTTTTGAACTTGTAAACATTCAAACATTAAAATTTCACAGGCTGTTGAGTGACAGTGTGAAGATTAAAACCACAATAAGGACAGATTGATGACAAATAGCAATTCTTATTAAAATATCACAGCTTGGTCTTTCTGTCTGCAAATTACTTATTTTTCATCTGCTCAGGTGGGTTTTAAAAGTCTAAATATTATTGTGTCATTGGGAGGATGACATTAATGCACTCCTACTACTTACATTAACACTAATGCTACTTAAGGACATGTGGACCAATCACAAATGGGTTTCTATGGTTCTTAACGAAGACCATTTACTGAGCAATAGGCAGAATCTGCTCCATGTCAAAAATTGTTATATATTAGAAGACGGTGGCAGCAGTAACTGCTTGTGATCACATCCACTGAGTAGGTAGCACTAAACTGGGCTCTGTGCAGTTAACTTCTAAACAACTCTGGGGAGGGGGGTTGCTCTTGGGAGAAGGTTTTGTAGCAGAGAAGATTGCTAAACTTCTCTGTTGTGAGTTTAGACTATTTCCATTTCGCTCTTTCTGCAGTTCCCATGGCAAAGTACAAGTGTTTTCTGCTGAATTAATTCAATTCATTAGTTGTATTCACTTGTACCTACACAAGAAATTCCTCAGCATCCTTCAGAGATCAGCTGACAGCATTTCTACCTTCCACTCAAGGACTTGGTCAACACCTGGAAAGCTGGACACATTCACCTCTTTCCATCTTTTCGCCCAGCACAGCCTTTGCAAGGAGTTTGTACACACAAACTGTCCTCAGTGTTGGATGTCTGGTGTTCCAAATCTACTGAAGTCTTCTGGTCCCAGGGAGCTGCGCCCTGCAAGGTAAGTTGATTTTGGCATGCCTAAAAATCAGCTTTCTGATTTAAGAGTTTAAACATGGATTCTAGACTTCTGAGCTTGAAAATTGTTCCTTCAACAGTCCTCTCTTCTTTTTTACAAGGTGTCAGCCAGACCTAACTCTGCCAACACAGCAAAGTTACACCATGACCTATTTGCAGAGAAGGGATGAAGCACCACAACACATTAATGCACTTGGATGTGACTTTTGAATGATGATGACAAACCATGTGCCCAGGTGGTTCTGTTATTCTGAGAAGTAGAGCCTGGATGTCAGAAGCTGGCCCAAGTTCAGGTGCATGCAGAGCTGTGGTCACTACCAGCACTGCAACCGCAACCCTGGGAGCCACAGAGGTGGGCACTGGGTTTTGTGCTATATGGGGAAATGTAGAGCTTGAAAGGAACAGAGATAACCAGAAACCTAAAAGGAAAGGACCAGTGTAAGGGCCAGCTGGATCCTGCGATTACTCTTCTTTTGCCGATGTGCTCCTCACTGTTCTCTTTATAAATTACTGAATTATCCTTAGGAACAAAAGGTATTAGGGTCCTGCAAGCTTCTCTCAGTTTGTGGTAGGACTAATTCATTAATGTGGCTCCAACAGGAATGTGTGCAATGTTCTTTCTAATTGGACATGACTGGTCAAGAATGACTCGGCCTCCATCCAGATCACACTGTCACTTATGCTGTATAATAAGCTACTACTACTGGCCCATGAATCAATTTTTAAACAATCTCCAGTAATGAACTTGGACGGCCCATTGTTGTTGACAAAGAAATGCACAGTCCTGCTATTGTCAAGGGGCTCAATTATGGGTTCTTGCTGATAAAATAGAGGAGGGTGGATAAGGAGGGGGGGGGGCAGTCTACGGACAGTAGTGACAGACTGAAAGAAGTGTTTCATCTCTGGGGTCCTTACAGAGACTGACAAGCCAAAAGGTCAGTTTCATAGAGGTTTAACTTGAAATGTCTGAGGACAAAAAAGGCATCTGGAATCATTAGGAAATGTGAAGTTTGACTTGCACCATTGGAAATCCTTAATATATTATTTTAACTGCAGATCTGACAAACTCTTTGCCCACTGGGTGGGAAAAAGAGGTTAAGGGAAGTAAAAGCTTTATATTTCTCCAGTGGGGAGGAATAAAAAGGTTAATTTTAGTAACTCTGGGAAGAGTCTATGGGGAAACTGTCAATGTTTCAGCCCATTTGCCATTGTCCTGAGCCAGCGGAGTCAACACGGGTAGCAGGAGAGGCTGCTGCCGGCAGTGGCTGCTGGACGCCAGGCTCCCAACGCTTTCCCCTCAAATAACCTCATCAGTCATTGAAATGTCAGGGCTCTGCCCAGTTCCTCTTGCCTGAACCAGCCTCATCAGCACAGCGATGCCGCTTCTGTGCTTCACACTTTGTTCAGGATTACTTGCACGTTATTGGGATTCCCTGAGCCTGCCGGCATAAAGAAAATAAATATCTCTGAAGTGGTTCTAACAAGCTAGGCCTGGTGAGGAAGAGCACGTTTGCAATACCCTTCCCAGATGACCAGTGCCTTACAAGGCAAGTTCTTTGTCATGCCCATGCAAGGCCAAAGTGGCCAACTCTTATTTTAAAGCTTTAAAAATACCCTGCAAAGCCAGGGATTTTGTTCCAGCTTTCTTCCAGTGGTAGAGCACACTGCTGTGAACCCCCGGGAGAATGCACACCCAGATTAAAAAAAAAAAAAAGTAGGGTGTAAATTTTCAAAGGAACATATCCACTGGGCCCATGGATAAAAACCTCCTTTTCCCAGTGATTTCACCACAGGGCTGGAGGAGAAGAGCAGCCTGCACTAGGTGACTGTCACATATTTCCCAGGAGGATGAGTCACTTCTCCATCTGGCTAAGACACATTGGTGCATTTGGAAGGCCAGCTTTTAGCAAGAACAGTGGGCGGAATGTAATGAGGAGGGGTCCAGGAGGGAAGTGAGGAATCAAGGACACGCCGAAACTTTGCCGGAGCTGGAGTGAATCCGGACATGCACGACTAAAGCCTGTTCGAAGGTAGAGTCTGAGCCACACCTGCCACTATGAAGGCTGCTGGGGCTTGTCTAGTAGATCAGCTCATCTCACAGGATAGTGCTCCCAAATGCCCTTAAGAAGAAAAGGGAGAGAAGGTACCAAGGACACCAAGCTCAGCACACCCCAGCGCCAGCTTGAGTGAGGGCTAGATGCTCCAGGACCACATGTGGCAACACAGAAGGACCTGGTGGAGCATGTTCTGCAGGCACTTCATGAGACATCAGAGAAAAAGCCCACATGGAAGCATGTAGCTTGGCATTGTTGTCTTTCTGTTATCGCCTGGACCTACAGCATACAGGAAAAAGCCTCATGGGGAGCACTGGGCAAGTCTGGGGAGACCCTCAGCAGAGGAAGGTGCTGTGTGGTGGGTGTAAGGTCTTTGCAAACAGAAGCTGTCCTTAGGATAGGGTCCAGTTTAGTGACACTTCCTCACTGAATGCCCAGTATAGCCATTTTGCAGGTTACTCCCAGCTTTCTCAAGGAAAGTAAGGAAAATTTCCCCTCCCCATCCTCCCACCTGGCAAGAAAACTTTTTTTTTCCTCCCTACAATGTGCCCTTCTGTGAATATACCCAGACCTGTGGTGTTAATGGTTTGTGATTCACTGGGCAGGAATGCATCTCTACATCCAAGCACTGGGTTCTGTTTTTTCCACTGCTCCCTGGGATAGAAGAACCAGCAAAAGGTAGGGATTTGAGCCCAGACAGAGAGAGAGGAGCTGTGCGGTGATGAGCAGCAGGCATGGAGAGTGAGGGTTAGGCAAGTTGTGCTGCAGCAGCCCTGGACTATGGGACAGATGTCCCAGTGGAGGTGATTCCCACATCAGCCAAGGTCTCTGTAGGGGCTGAATGAAGGAGAAGGTTCTTGGGAGCTGGAGCTATTTGGGAACTGGCTGAAAACCCTCTACTTCCACAGCCAGAGACTGCAGGGGCTGTATTCGGTGCCTGTCTCAAGTCTGGGCGACCCCGTCGGTTCCCATTAGGAGGCCCAGGCGGTAAATTGGGCCCTGAATATATAATTAAGCAAAGGGCACCATCCTGAAGCCAAGGTTCACACTGATTTGTTGTGGCTGGGGTGGGAACAGCCCTTTGCAAATCAGTCGCAGGATGTTGCTCCTAGTCAGCTGGAAACTTGGTAGCTCAACTCCATAAAAGCTGGATCTAACGCTTCAGCTCCCCAACTGGTTTCGGCATCCTGACCAGCACGCAATCCTGTGGCTTGCTTTTCTGCACGACAGTCTGGAAACCTTCCTTGAGAGCCTCTTGTTTGCTGGCTGCCAGGATTTGCCATGCAGATTCTTGCCAAAGGGATAATATAAACAAAGCATAATGTCAAGTTTCCCACACAAGTAAGATGATCTATTAGCACTGCACTTTGTACTAATTATTGCACAGTGGGTGGGGGCTTGTGAAAGGAGATTTATGCATTCAGCTAGCCTCACTTTTATTATTTGTAAGTACTTTTTGGCAAGGAACGAGCGAGATATGTATTTTATTGTTACGCTGTTGCAAACATCCTAATCTTCCGCACTCATTAAAACCTCATAACAAATAGTAAGGATGATATATTGCAGCCACAGTGAGCACCTCATTCATCCCCAGGTGGGGGGTGGGGGGCGAGGCACGGAGGAGAGGGAGTACAGGGGAAGTGGGAATGTGGTTTTTGGACCATGGTCATATTTGCAGCACATGGATGGCCCAGGTACCCAAAGAGTGGAAATAAGGCAGTGGATGAGTACAGGCTACTGGGATGCCAGGTTGCATGGATTGCTCTGTGGTAAAGTCTCAGCATGGAAGAAGGATGATGCTGCTTCAAAGATGAGTCAGCCCTCCCAGGAAGCAAGAACCCATCTACACCCTCCCTGTCATGAAGCAGTTAAACTGTACATCTGCTCTGGGAGGTAACTTACATCGCTACCCTCAGAGCAGCTGGCTTTCAAGGCTAATGCCCATGTGTCAGGACCTGGCATGAGGAAGAGCTTAGGGCACCCCAGGAAGGTGTCTCAGAGTATTTCTGCACTGCCTGGACTGGTAGAAAAGACCCTGGAAATTGCCCAGTGAGCCAGTTTGTCCCTGAGTAATGCACTCTGGGTGACAAAGTCTGGATGTTGCACTGACATAACCGAGTTGGAGTGGACCGGCTGGTGTCATCACTGCATTGATAATCCCTGGTCATGACTTAAATTCCCCAGTGCCACACTTGACTGGTGACCTGGGAAGGAACAGAGTGAGCACAGAGACTGGTACAAGAGAGATGCAGGTGACCATCCAAGTTGAGAGCAAGGCAAGTTCAAAGTGTAGCCATTGGGTTGATGCTGTGTGAAAGCCTAAACATGTCAACTTTGTCTGTCTGTTGTTTTGGGGGAACAAAGTTCAGTAGAAAACCTTGTCCCAGGTTGAAGGGCTCTGATGGTACTTCCAGGGCAACATGACAGTTGTAGGGCATTTATTTACTGGGGATTCCCAGGTAAAGTTCAGAAAATACAACCTGGACTCATGGAGACATCCTTGACACGTTGAAAAAGATTGCAGGAGGATGTGAACAGAAGGGTGGCAGGAATCCCAGCAAGACATGGTCCCACATGCTCCCACCCAAGTCTGCATGCCACACTTATCAGAGGCATCCCCAACCCTGGCTCACACTTAACCTGGGATAGAGTGAGAGCTGAGGCACCCTTCTTCATAACTGGTGGGGTTTCTCAGCAATTCCCACCTAATTAGAGCCCTTCTTGCTCTGCTGTTGAGCTATCTGTAGGGGTTAGGATAAAGGAAAGACTTTCATCCTCTTCATCCATCTTTCCTCCCACCCTGAACACTGTATCTCAAACATAATAGGCAAAGCTTGCCCTTACCACCAGGCTGCTGCCAGACCAAGACCTTTCCCCTGGTCGGAGCCTCTCCAGGTGTCCTTTTATCTCTTCACTTGCTTCTTCCAAAATACTACTTATTCTCTCTCTTTCTAGCCTCCAGTAAGTTACATTGCTGAACTGACCTCTGGACATAAAGGAGAAGAGTGTGACACAGACTGTCAGCACTAGCCTGGGGCAGGGTCAGCATGGAGCAGAGCTGGGCAGAAAGCCTCAGAGAGCTTAGTTCTAGCACAGCTTTGGAGTCGACATATATATCAGGCAGCCAACTCAACCATTCACCAGGTGCCTCCACAAAAGGTCTGGAAAATGGTACTAATTTTTCATCCCACCAAGATTAAAAGTCTTGGGATCATCTTTCTTCTTTAGTTTCAGGCAAATAACATTTTGGGACTGGTTTAAAATTACAATCCAAAAGTTTTAAAATATTTGGGGAATACCTCCTGCATTTTCTTCTTCCATGAGTCTTCATGAGTTTTCCAACTGGTGTTGGGTTAGCCCTGGGATTTTACTAGGAAACAAACAAAGGCAGATAAGATGGAAAGTGAGAGAAAGGGTTGAATTTAGACAATGCTAGATATTGGCTGGACCTTCAGCCCATGGTAATTATAGAAGGAAAGAACATTTCACAGAGATTTTTTTAATTTATTTTTATTGAGGTGCCACTTCTGAGTCTAAATGTTTCATTTACCCTTCCTCTGTCTGAGTCCTCATACTACAATGACACTATGGTCCAAGGAGACCAAGGAGGGCATGTTCCCATGTGGGAACAGAATAACCGCATGCCCTTTAGTTTGTGCCCTCACCCAAATGCAGGAGGTGGAAGGAGGTCCTGCACTGTTCCACCATCTGAAGCATCCTAACTTGCTCCAGCATCTGTGAGGGACAGATCATTCATTATCCAAAAATCAAAACAAGGTTAATATAAATGCAGAGGTTTAGGTCAGCTCCCCTGCCTGTGTTGGACAGTCAGCTGGAAGAGCAGCATCAGGTGGGTAGGCTGGTTCCCAGTCCTGCTTTCAGCACGTCCATCATTGAATGTTGAGAAGATGGTTTCTGAAGAAAGCCTCACTTGTCTCTGGAGTGAGGAAGCAGAGGTGTAAGAGGAAGATTTGTGTCTGACATGAGAAAAATTAGGATTAGGAAGGTTGTCGGCATGAGGTAACTCATCTCCCAGGCTTAAGAAAGTATCAGGTTGCCAAAACAGAGATCACAGGAATATACCCAGCAAGAAAGGTTTGATGCTGTCTTTGGAACCACTGTTGTGAATGCAAAATTGCTCCATTAAGGTCCCAAATTGCAGGCCCACACTGCTGAAGGAGGGAATGCAAAGATGCTGTTGCTGTCAGTGGCAATGGACCATCAGCAAGACTGCTCCACCACTCCACTGCAATGTGAAACTTCAGCTGAACAATCTCACTTCACTCCTTCCCATCACCAACAGCCCTTCCTGCAGTTAAACCCTGTCTGATGTCTCTCCAGATATTTTCCCAACAATATTTGTTTTTTTCTACCTTTCAGACATCACCCTGGTCATAAACTTGAGCTGGAACTGGGAAAGTCCCTCCTTCATCCAGTGTCTGTCATAGTCTGTTATTAATTTTATTCCCACCTTCCTCCCCAGTCATCTCCATCGCAATGCAGACTGTCGTCCCATCCCTTCTCCCTCACCCCGCACGCCTCACTCACGCTCCCTCTGCACAGGCTCACCCTGAACAAACCTCTTTTGTCGGGCCACCCCACACAACAAGAAAATTAGCATCATTCGGGCATGTTGAGGCCACCACAGCAGCTACAAGCCATGATTATGGTGCATGTGGTTAGTACAGCCTGCAACATCAAACAGTGTGTTTACAACAGATGTAATCCGTAATGATAGAACAGGTGTATAACAGTCAATACCAGCATTGTAGTGATCAAATAACTTTGTGGCACATTCACATTGATCCGGTATTAATCCAACTCCCTCGGGGTTTTGGTCTATGATTTATACGACTCACTGGGAGGTTTCAGCACCTATTTGGCACAGCACCAAACTCCAGGCGGGGATCAGGATATAATTTACCTTTGCAGTGAGAGCTTTCCAAATCCACGCTCTTAGCAAGCCGGGTTTGTCAATGGCACTTTGAAAAGAAGGGCTTGTCGGAGCACGCAGAGACACGTTTCTTTCAAAGGGTGATTCATGCGCCGCAGCTTCGGCGACTGTCCTGGTTTTACATGCTTGAATGCTGATGAATCAAAGCAGCAACAGGAGCATAGCCTGTGTCGGCTCTCACAGGCTCCTGGCCACGCTATGAGTTTCCTCTGCATCCCTTTATACCATAACCTAAACCATTTACCTCAGCAAGGAGGGACACATGAGAGGTTGGGACAAAAGCACAGTGAGGAAAGGAGGATGGGAAGCTTCTGAATGGGAATCAAAGCAAAATCCCAAGGTGGCATGGCCAAAACCAATGGGGAAAATGCTTTTCCACCCAGACCTTCATTAAATTGTTGTTTAAATGTTAAATTAGAGACAAAAAAAAAAATAATGGGTGAGATTCAAGAAGACGACAACTGTTTGGAGGAATAACAAGAACCTGTGTAGCCATCTAAGACATGGATGCTCAGTCGGGGCAGGTGTCAGAGCCTGACTCGTGGATCTGCTCCCACCTAAGAGGAGTCAGCCCATCTTTGACTAGCCGAGGGTCCTTATTTAGAAATTCACCACACTTCTAATTTTAGTTCGCACTTCTACAGGCAATTTTCAGGCAAAGCACCAGTGATCAAACACAGGCAACAAATTAGGAGCTGCCTTTTATGACGAGGGCAAGCTGCATTGCTGAAGGAGCATGGAAAGGAAGCTGGTGTTGTGCATGCTGCAATCCAACAAACGAGCTTTGCTTGCAGTGGTGGCAAGCTGGTAACTTTCATGAGTATTAAATGCAATTAAAGAAACAAACACTCTCCATCATTCCCCAGAGTGAGAGATAATATCAGTTGTGGCTTTGTATTTTTACATAATCACAGTTTAAAGGAACATTTTTCCATATGTGGAAATTCCCTGTTTTCTCCTCCAAACGCTAACAAAATCCTTGCCGCTGGCTGGCTCCGCTCTCTTCCCATCTCCCTCTTATGGCACTCCTGCTTGCCCTGAGGCCCCAGGGAGAAGAGATCGGCCCAAAACAAATGCCAGAGGTGAACGTGCTGGAGATGCAGTCCTACATCCAAACAGCACACATTCCCTCTGCTCAGGGTGTTTTTTGAAAATTCCCCTCTCTCGATGTTGAAAAGGCTTTTGAGACCTCAGAGCCCTCCTCTTTCAGGCTTCTCGCCCTTGCAACATGATCAAGAAGCACGTCCCACCCATCACTACATGCCCCTCACCCTGAAACCAGGCTTCCTCCAGGTGTAAGTAGTACAAAGGGCACAGCAACCCTGAGGAGCTCCATGGGGTTTAGCCCAGCTGAGTCAAACCCATCTGAACCACTGGGTGGACACCTTGGGATCTGGCTAACAATAACAGCTTCCTTCTCTGATGCAATTAAGGCCATTGAGGGCAGCCTCACTCCAACTGGGTTGTATATGGGGCTGTGACTTGAAGCTCAACTGCTCTGCAGTAGCTTCATGCTCTTCAGTCTTCATCCGAATGGCCAAAGTATTTGCCCCTTGCTGGGGATCATGTGGGTACAGCAGGCTTGGATGGAGGCTCATGCCGAGGATGCGCTGCTTAGGATGCCTGCATCTTGCACAAACATGTTTGCATGCCCCAGCCATCTTGCACGCTCATGTAGAAGTGTTAACATGCATCTGTCTACACCCCACTTCAATCTGGCCGCGGTCACTTTTCCACGTAGACAAGGCAGATGCACTTCTCCCACGTCTTCAAACCACTGGCCCAAGCACTCTTTGCACCAAGTGGTGATTTCTGGCTTGCTTGCATGGCCTTTGCTCAACTTGTTTGTTTGTTTGCTGCGCACGCTGTTTGTGTGCAGCTTGCCTGCTGAGCTTTTCTCTGCCTGCATTCAGTACGTGGGCTGCCCTGCTCTGCTCTTGGATATCATCTTGCTTGCTTGCAAGTCTGCAGAAGCTGCTTGGCTCTCCTGGCTTCCACTACTCAATCCATGAGTAAGACCCCAGCACAACGAGGACCTCTCCTAGGCACTAAGGTGAAGGTCTTGAGGAATTCTGACCTCTCCCACCACTTCATTGCAGCTCCTGTAGAGATTCTCTACAAGCTGTGAACCTGATCATCAAACCTTGAAACAATAAAGGTCTGCTTTTCTGGAGGCAGCAGGAGAAAGTCTAATGGCATCAGCACACAGTGAGTGGAGGCATAGTATCATAGTATCATTCAGGTTGGAAAAGACCCTTGGGATTATCAAGTCCAACCATTAACCCTACTCTACAAACTTCACCTCTAAACCATGTCCCTCAAAACCACATCTAAACAACCCTTAAACGCATCCAGGGATGGTGACTCAACCACCTCCCTGCGCAGCCTATTCCAGTGTCTGACTACTCCTTCTGTGAACATTTTTTCCCTAATGTCCAATCTAAACCTACCCTGTTGCAACTTGAATGCATTCCCTCTTGTTCTATCATTAATTACCTGTGAGAAGAGACCAGGCACTTTGTTATCAGTGACCTACTTATGGGTGTTGCCTAAGAAGACCTAAATCCACATGGAAATCATGCAGAAAAGTCTATTGATAGAGTCCAGCTCAGGAGGCATCTAACTCAGGACTGGACAGATCATCTCAAAATACGGGAAAGAAGCCATGTGTCCAGGATCACTTAATAAAACACGGAAAGAGTGAGTAACAGTCCCACCACCTCTGCCAAGCCATGCTGGGCTATACATGGAATTCCTCAGGAAGGGACTAAGCTCTGTGATACACTGACCCATACTGTTGTTTCACCCTGTCCTGCATGCACATTCCCAATTTTGCGTGAGACAGACAAGAAGACACAAAGGCTTTGAAGTTTTTCTTAGACCAAGGCAGTTATTGCTGTTACTTTCCATCTGTCAAGACTTTGAGGACCTATGGCTGTTTCCATATATGTTTTCTGGGAATGTTACCATACTAGAAAACATTTAGATATAAAACGTTACCGCTTATGGGAAAATCTTGTTAACATAGAGCCACCGGCAGAAGCTCTCATTAAAAATTCCTTTCTGCTTGATAAGGGCTTCCCTTATCTAAACAGTGGTTTGGTGTCCTCCCCCCCTCCATAGGCTGCTGTTGGGTCATGAAGTCTGGGAAGGTTCTTCCTTACGGGCATAAGAGGAAGGTCTAGATGAGCTGCTTTTCATGCCATTGTTTCGTTGTTGGAGCCTGTAACGTTTGAGTTTGTTATCACTGCCAGGAGAACCTCCTGGACCATGCCACTTGATGGGGTGCTGTGGGCAGTGAGAAACAGTCACCTTCACAAAAATAAGGACAGGCACACATCACAGGCAGATTGCAGGGTCGACTGCAATTGGTATTGTCTTGTACACTGCTTAGTTGAGGGAGGACAGGTCTACCAGGGAGATGAGCCCTTGGCATATGCTGAATTCCTGCAGGAACATGTGCAGGAACAAACTCTGTCTAATCCAAGGCTCTGGTCTGGTACTGGACCCACTGGCCATGCACCTACTCATGTCCTGGAAGCAGAATCAGCCCCTCCATGGCAGCCTGATAACCAAACTCAGGAACACCTCTTCCCCTGGCTCCTTCCTGTTTCCCCTCCTCTTCTTCCTCTGCCACAGTCAAACCATCCTGGATACTGATCATCTCTGATGCTCATGCACATTCAGCCACACAGGGCTATACATAACTGTTGTTACTCGATTTTATTTCTAATCTGTTGTCATTTTTATGACTAAATCCCTTTAAGCTCCTTTTAAACATCTCAGGGACCATCAAGAGCTGTTTCCCAGCTTTATTTCTCCCTGTGCTCAGTCTCTTTCAAGTACCTTTAAGTCCTTGTCTGTTTTTACCCTTTCTGTTCCTCTCAAGTAACCAGACTACAGAGAAAGCTCAGCTCCTCTCAATCCTGATGGGTACTTTTGCAGACCAAGGATCTCCCTGGTGGCTACTACATGAACCTTTAGCTGCAGGAGCAAGGATGACCATTTTCTTGAGCAGCTCTTAGCTTTTCATGTGGACTGGAGATTTCAGGACTTGAAGGCTGCAAGGTGAGCTGGTTCCCTCCTGGGGGAGCCCAGGAGATGCCACAAGCCCAGGGACAGATGCCTGACCCAGGTGTCTAAGGTTCCCCAAACCCACATCGGGTTATGCAGGATTCTAAGAGCCCCTCCTGGGACGTCGAGATCTCAAGATCAAGCCTGGAACTGGACACCTGATAGCTTCCAAGGGAAGCAGCTCTGTGGGGTGAGAAAGGGAGGTCCCAGGGCTTTTTGGCTCTTATCTTACAACAGAAAGGTTAAAAGCTTAGAGGTAGGTTTACCCCTCTACCCTCAACCTACATGTCCAGGCCTCTGTTTCTGGTCCATTAAAGCTTTCTGAAGCCCATTTTCTTCACAGAGGGAATACCTGAGGATGAGCAATTTGGCATGTTCCTACAGTGTTTCACTTGCTGCAGCCACTGTGATCCTGAGCGGGAGGCTGAAGGAACAAAATTAACCTTGATCCTCTATATGCACTTGTATATTGTGTCCACGCTGGCAGGGCCCCCCAGGAGCTGAGTGAGACACCCTCACCCAACTGACTCCATATGAACCACTGCTGTTTCGGAACATCAGTGAATGGGCACAGCAGCTCCCCCTGGATCCAGTTTGCCCATGGCTTGGGAATATCTTCAACCCACATGCCAGACTTGATCACTGCTGCATTTTCTAAGCCTTCCTCTCTCCTTCTCTTCCTCAGTCTCAATGAGCTGAAAGGTGCATCCCCGGTGATAGCTGAAGGATTCACTGCTAACATTGCTCGCATTTTTGATTATGCAGTTCAGAGACCTCGAAAGAGCCCTGCAGCCACTTAGCTCATGATGACGAACTGATACCAAACACCATTTCCTCTTATTGCAAGCAAGTAAAAATAAACAACATCCTACTGTACCTGCTTCTATCCAGGAAAGCACAGTAACTGGTATTTATAGATAAACAGAGATACGCTGCCTGCTGGGGTCTGCTGCCATGAATTCAGACCTGTAGATTGAAAATTCAATTGTGTTTATAAATCAGCTGTGACATGCCAGTGTCATGTCATCAGCAGAAGGCAAAGGGCATGTTTACTACAAGCAAAGGCACACGCTACAGTCATATGCTTAAGCAAGTCTCTGCGCAGACAGGTTATTTTTTGCATAGTGGTTTTATGATTTTTACATGACTTAAGGATAATGCTCTAGGAGCCTTCTTTTTTCTTTTGTGCAATTGTTTTTTTCTTTTATAGTAATGTTGTTTTTTCCCCTTTTGTGATTGACTGGAGGTTTTGCTCAGTTTTGGTTTTTTTAATGTTCTGAAGAATGTTTGTGCTTTTTTTGGCATCTTTACATACCTCAAAAAGACCTGACTAAAATGCTGGCTGCTTCTAAAGCACCTGCCAAAAGGAATTCATGCTCCTCTAAATTTGCTGTTCGCATTTCTCATTCCAACTGATCCTTTTAATAATAAGTACAGTTACTAAGAGTAACTGTTTACCACCTCTGTCAGCTCTACTCTTTTATTTGGACTTAGATCTCATCCTTGGTTTAATTGTTTGTCTTGAACAAAAATCAGCACTGTGTAAAGACTCTGCAGGGACTCTCCCAGAAAATTGTCTGGTGTCTTTAGGGTGTGCAGCAAGGGACCAGCCCGGGTGCTGGTGTGCTGCGGCCTCCTACCCATCTGGGATGTCAGCAGTGCCGCGGTTTAAATGGCTAAGCCCAGGCTTTCCCAGTCTCTGGTCCCTTTCCATGAATCACTTTGTTTTCCCTGATGCTGCTTGTCACCAACTCCACAGCCAGGTTTCCACATCCGTCTCCTTCCATCACACTAGCCAGGGTTTTTGAGCTGCCTTTTTTTTTTTTTTATCCTCTAGACCAGGCCCTCTTATTAGATATGCCCTTTTCACTGACCCTGAATTATTGCTACCCATGGTCTTAGAAGAACAGTGCTGTTTGTTAGTCTAAGAGCACATGTGACAACCCTCTTCCTGGCCAACACCAGAGGTTGCACCAGAGATTTCCAGGCCAAAAACCAGGCATTTCAGCAAAAGCTACGGGCTCTGAATGTGATCCTACGGGGTCAGAAGAGGACAAAGGAATCATCGTCTATTTGAGGACCTGCCGGAAGACACTAATCAGAAAGACGTGCACAAATTTAGTCCAGAGCATGCAAGAGTTTCCCCAGGCTGAATCTAACCTTCGTCGGTGGCAAACATCCCATTCCCACTGCAATGGGGCTGCCAGCAGGAGCTGGTATTTTAATGCCCGGGAGTTTTACTACAGCCCGTCTGGAGTGAGCAGTGCCTGACTGAGCCTGCCCAACGGCGGCGGGGAGTGGGACATTAATGGGGAAGGGCATCCCAGTCCATAGGGGTCTGGGCTGAAGGAAGGTTCCCA
Source organism: Chloroceryle amazona (assembly GCA_027560015.1). NCBI lineage: Eukaryota > Metazoa > Chordata > Aves > Coraciiformes > Cerylidae > Chloroceryle > Chloroceryle amazona. Next base: position 30,752 of record JANHFX010027239.1, read on the forward strand.
GCTCTGCGGCTCTTTAGGGGTTGCAACAATTTGCAGATTAGTGTTGGCACTTCCAAGGCTGAGCTGGCAGCGAGACCTTTAACCAAGACAGACAGATTCCCTGCTGCGGCACTGTTCAGCGGGTTTAAATGGAATAACGACGTCTCTCCAGCTTGGGTGATATTGGGTCAATCTTTTTCTGTTTCACTGTGTTTCCCCCACCCCCTCCCGTCCCCATCCCCATCCTCCCCCCACTGCAGGTCACCACCACAGCCTGGGTTGTCAGAAGGACTGCACACTGCCGCTCTTCTGCCTTTGTGCTCTGGGAGGTGGTGGGGCGGGAGGGGGATCATTTTTATAACTCTTTGTACCAACGCAAGCAGAGCTAATGGTAAAAGGCAATCAAATCTTCTGCTCCAAGGCATAAGCTGGTTGCCTGCAGGGTCAGGGAGGAATTTTGCCCTCCCTCCCCTCCTGGACTCAGAGACTCCTCAGCATCAGCACAGTTTGAGCCTTACCCCAAGAAACTCTGTTGTTCTCATAATTCTTTTGGCTTTTTTGCCATGCTGCATAGCTGTGAAAAATTACAGAGGGAAGGGTAGATGCTTATTGGGTCCCCAAGGAAGATCCCCATTAGCACCCACAGCAAGCATGGCTATGGGAGCTGCTTCTGGCTTTGATGGACCTTTGGGCAAAGCCCTGCACCAGCATCGGTCTGCTTTTTCTGTTGGGGTTTTTTGACTGCCTCCCTCTGATCTCCTTTTCTCCCTCCGTGGCACAGTGGGAGTCTTCTGCCTTTAGGTCCTTCCTTTTCAACTCCAAATCCCTACAGGTGCTGGATTCATCCAGAATAAACCTTTATGTGTGCCTGAAGGGTGGAAGCTTTGGGGTGGGAGATGTTACTACTACAACCTTGGCATCCCAACATGAGCCCCCTCCCCAAGGAACAGTTCGCCTCAGCTTGGTCAAGGCGTACCAGCAAGACACACGGCAAAATGCAAGCAGGCACAAGCAGAGAAACAACCGTTGCGAAGGCAGGAGTTCAGAGGTAAGCCAGCTGTCCTCAGGTAACAAACTCCGGGCCACCCACATCAGAGCACCAACCTCAGCTCCCTCCCAGCAGAAATGACCAGGGGCAAATCTCAAAGGCAGAGCCAACATGTGAGACACACACACCTATCAGCACGGTCTCACACAGGGGAAGAACAGGCATCAAAGGCCTCTTCCCCCGAATATGGCTGTGCCACAGCCCCAGGACGCCGTGCTGGGGAGGATGGAGGGCATCTTCACATGGGCTCCTTCCTGGCTCTCAGCACCCCTCTTCTCCACTGGGACCCATGGAGGGGTGAACCCACAGTAACTGCCTCCCACAAGAAACAAAACAAGCACACATGAAAAAAAAAAAACAAAACTGGATTTTTTTTTTTTTCTGTTGCATTCTGAAACCAATAATTAAATTAAAAAGAAAAAAAAAACAACAACAATTAAAGCAAATTAAGTGTGAGGTCTAAGCTACTGGCAGAAGTTTGATTTGAAAACAGCAAAGTAAGCACTTTTGGTTGGGAGCCCTGATAGTTTGTCTCACAGAGATGGTCAGAGGGGCAGAGAGAGCAAGGGAGGGAAAGCAGGTGAGAAACCACAGCTAACATGGGGTATGACACACAGACGACATGAGACTCTCTGGAGTTAGCATGTGAGTTACAGCAGCACTTTGCCCCTCTCAGTTTGCACCAAAGCAGCATTTGGGTGGCTGCGGCTGAGCAACACTCCACTGTCTCCAGCATCCCCAAGGCTGCTCAAAACATTGCTTCAAATAAGGCAACCTTGCCCCAAAATCAGAGCTCTCAGACCTAAAGGAGCAGGAAGAAATGCATGGGAGATGCTGTGTTCATGGGTGTGATTGCACCACCCATTCCTACTAAGCATCTTTTGGGGCATCCTTTTCTCCAGGGAGAAAATCATGCCATCCCTTCCCATTCCTGTCCATCTGCCCTCCTCACCTCTTGGGGAAAGTCTGGTGCCTTTTTGGTCCTGGCCACTAAGTCAGCCCAAACCAAGGTTCTCACCAACATACATCTGTGTCTTTCTGTACTACAGACATCAGCTCATCCCTTTGGTGTGGGTGAACTCCCATGTCACAGAATGTTCACAGAATCACAGAATGTTAGTGGTTGGAAGGGACCTTGAAAGATCATCTAGTCCAACCCCCCCAAGGGGTCCCCCTAAGGGGTAGACAGAGGGACTTGCTCTGCCAGTGCTCAAAATGCTGGGCTCCTGACCTTCTCCAAGGGGATAAAATCCCACAGCCTATACCAGAAGCCATCCTTGCTCATCCACCACAACTATCACCTAAGGACCTGCAAGATATGCAGCCCAACATTTTAAAGAAGTCCCTAAATAGTTTCATTTTCATTTCAATTTTATTTTTTAACTGTGTCTCTCTGTCCATCCCAGATCGTGGAGATGAAAGAGTAGAAAGTCTCTTTTTCCCTCCTGGCTGACCCACTTGGCCATCTCTCACCAGACAGAGGACCACCGTGTCCAGCAATCCAGTCCCTTAGTGTTTCAGCTCTTGGAGATGACCCTAAAGAAGGGGCTGGGTATTTTGGGCCACCCTGGGGGATGGGGGTGGCAAACTCACTGACTCAGGGGAACCACTGATGGCTGCTTTACCCCCAGCACCCCCCCACAGCCCCCACCCACGGCCCTTTGCCGGGGGAGCCGCCGCGCGGCGCAGCCTGCCCAGGGCTGGCAGGTCTACGCCTTGTGAGAGACATCAAAGTCTCGCCTGGAATGTGTGTGGCTCTGCCGGGCTGTGAGAGATACGGAGCCAGGGATCATGAAAGAGATACTGCGATGGTTATCACCCCATCAAATCAAGGGGAAGCTGAGCGTCAGGCTTGCCAACAATACCTGTTATTGTTCCTCCCCTGTGCGGCACTTTATTAAGCGCTATAATCATTTTAATATTTATGTATCTCCGCAGCCATTCCACCCCCCTCTCCTTCTCCTCCGCTTTGCTTTTCAACATATTCCATGTTGGAAAGTGCCTTTCTTGCATTTCCTGGGAACTCGCTTTCCCTCCGGGCAGCAGGTGTTTCGGTCCGCAGCACCCAGGCAACGTCCCTCTCCGCACTGAGAAAAGGGGATTTTCTCTTGGTCTTCTGTTTTGCCCCCACCCACCCCCGCAGCTCCTTCCACCCACCACTGTCCCCTTTACCTTCAAGTAAAAGATAATTAAACACCACTCTGCTCAAATGATGACATTGTTTCGCTATCCATGCAAGGGAGAAGCTGGAAGCCCTTGGTCATGCAGTGCTCCCACTCTGTTGGGGTGTGTGCTCCCAGGACATTCCTTCTATCTCCAGATGGGTTAAAAGTGGTCCAAGGGAGTCCCTGCACCAACACTGTAAGGTAGATGCTTTCCACTGGCTGTCCATGGGGTTGGAGTTTGCATCAGTCAGCTTCAGGATGAACAATCGAGGCACACCAGTTTGCACCGCCTCACTGATGCAAGGAGGGAGAGATTCCTTTGCCCATTCTTCACAGGGTGTCCAGACTTCATTCCTCAGCTCAAAGAATAAAACTGTTTGCAGAGTGAGCCTAAGTGTGGGTAGCCCAGAAATCATGGCATTGCTTCCCCAACCTTCCTAACCTGGTGGCACTGTTCTTCAGAATCGGGACAGGCGAAACTTGAGCCAAGCCATCAGCCCCAAAGCAGTCAAAAAGCCATGCCCATTACCTTTATCTTCTTGCCCCATCCCTGGACCAGTGGCAACTTGTCATGGCACCTTTGCTGGGGATGTTGACCATCGTGCAGCGCACAACAGGTTCAAGTGGCAGGATGTTTATTCAGGGATTACAGCCCAAAGAAGTATCTGCTACCATGGAGGTTTATTTTGAGGCGTCTCATCCATTCTGGGCTGGGCAGTGTTTTCCCAGGGATGGAGGTGTGCCTGTCACCAGACCCCTGGGAGCAGCAGTGTGATCTGGCAGCTGTAAGTCATCGAGAGAACAGCAAGTTTGGGAATCATTTCATGGGCAAATACCACAAAATCTCCTTCAAATGGCTGTTTATGGGATTAGCTGCAGATAAGGGAGAAGTGTTGCAGCTGGCGCACCCTTGCAGCAAAGGATACTGCTGAGGATACTGGGGGTAATTTGGTGAAGAGTCTTCCAGCCTGATGCTGTGTTGCTTCACACCTTGTCTGGATGCTCACAGTGTTGCCCCAAAAGTGGGGCCACAGATTCACCTGCTGTCCCCAGAGATCCAACCAGGCCTGACAACAGGGTGAGGGACACTTGAGCCAAAACCAAAGCCCAGCTGTAGCACCTCCACCTGCCTGCCAGCTACTCCCAGAGCCAATTGCTCATCCCAAAGTTTACTTTCATTTTGAGGCACGTAAATCCATTTTTAAACTCCTTCCTCTGTTAGGTAACTGAGCATTGTCACTTGGATGGGGAAAAGGTACCTCTGAAGTCATTAGAGTGAAATTAAAGTTTTTAAAAAGGCATGGTGGGATAATTGCCCAAATCCCCCCAAGTATCTTGGGATCCCTTCCAAACCCCGGCTTTCTGGTTACCATATTTGAGTAAAACCTTCCCTTGTTTGGTGTATTTGGAGCACCTCTGGCAATGGTACATTCAGAGTCCAAAGACAGTGATGGAGGCACAAAGAGGGGACCTGTGAGCTGCTGAGGTCAGGCAAGGGGCCAGCAGAACCTCATCCAGGCCAGGGAAAGGTGTTGGCCACACACCAAGCTCCAGGGCCAGGCTTCCCATCAACAGCAGCTCAGGGTAACCCACCCCAAAACAGGACGGGACTTCAAGGTGGGTCAGTTTTTTGGCCTAGAGAACGTGTCCTTCTCTTGCCTGTCCAGCGAAAACTCCCTTTCCAGCTGGTCTGAAGCCTGGTGCTGGGTTCAATCCAGCGCAGTACAAGGGTGCGGGATGAGGCCCCTGACGCCTTCAGCTGCAGCTGAGGTATGCACAGCTGGGGCTCGCTGGCAGGGCTCTGCGCCGCCGCGGAGTTCCCCCGAGTTCAAAGCTCTGCTGCTGACTTTGTATCCCACTGGAAGACACTTCCCCTCGCCGCCTTCCGGGTGAGATTTCATAGCTGCAGGAGAGAGGGCTTTTCATCATTTGGTCTCAGCCTCTTTTCTTTTTTCTTTTCTTTTCTTTTCTTTTCTTTTCTTTTCTTTTCTTTTCTTTTCTTTTCTTTTCTTTTCTT
>JANHFX010027239.1:36060-49976 GCA_027560015.1 Chloroceryle amazona
TTTCTTTCCCCCCCTCTCCCTCTCCCCCTCCCCCTTTTTCTTTTTTTGGTAACAATATCCTATTGAGAAAGGAAACAAACAAATTAACTGCTTGGTCTCCAGGCTGAGGCAGCTTCACCCACACACAGCAGCCCTTGCCCTTGATCCCAACTGCACTACATCCCCTGCACCACCCCACGGGCACAGCGGCGGTGGAGCTGATGGGGGAAGCAGAGATTTGGCAGCTCTATGAAGCCCCACTCGCCCTGTGGCAGAGCTCAAGGTCAGGAGGGGTCTGCTTTGGTGGGGCAGCTGGGGTTCAACCCAGGACTTGGCATCAAGGGTTGGGGATCTGCAAGGCTGGTCTGTAAATGTGTCTCTGCTTCAGTCTTCTTCTACGGTGTTTCTCCTCTGAGCACAGAAACTACTGAGTCTTTTTTCCTAGAAAGGAGCATAAGCAATGCTGAGTACATCAGAGCAGTCATGTCTGTGTCTGCTTGCAAAGCATCTCTAAGCCTTAAGGGAGACCAATGGGTGTTTGGTGCTCTATCTCCTCCTGCCCACCCCGTGGATAAGTTTAATGGCAAGGTGCGAGGCACAAGCCTCCACCAGTGCCACCTGCATCTCTCTATCCTTCCAGGCAGGTCTCTTGCAACTGTCACCAAATCCAGGCATGGACACCAGGGAGAGAAGAGACAATCAGAAGCCCTTGCACCCCCAGTGGAGGTCACACGTGGCACTGCAGGACAGATTCTTGAAAGTCCATTAGCATGGTTGTTCCATAAGACACTGTAAAAGGCTTGAGTTGGGGTGCATCTGAGAGGCTGGCAAGCAAAGGTGAGGCCTTGGGGAAGGCAAGACTACAGGTAAAGGATTGGTTGTCCCAGACATGTGCCTCTTTGATTCAAAACACTCAATGATTCCCACTAGTGTTCCCATCCTTCCATACCCATTACCCCATCAGGTGGGTGACCTCTGTTGGGATGGGGTTCCAGCTAGAGGAGCTGAGCTGTGCTGGGAGATTGCAACTGTCCCAGACACACCAAAAGCCTCACAAGTGACATGAAGGCATGAGAGAGAGAAGTAAATCCATGCAACTGCACCAAGAGACCTGGGATTTTACCCATTTTTCTTTTTCATCAGCTGGCAGCCATTGTCTATCTTAAAGCCTTTAGCACAGCAGAAAAAGCAGCTCAGCTCTTGAGAGGGTGGGTAGAGAAGAGAGTTTGAGCCTGTATGAAGCAGTGTAGGACCCTGGACCATTTTAAGGGGAAAAATGAAGCAGTTCCACTGGTGTGCTGAGCATCTAGCAAGGTGAAAACCATTTGAGCACCAAGTCTCCTTAGAACACAGTTGTGTTGATGTCAAGTATTTCAAGACACATGACCAAACTTTGGTAATTACTGGATGACCTAAACCCAGTTCCTAATTCTGAAGCGATGTAAATCTAATATTTAACCAACAGACTGAAGTAGCATGTGTTTCTTTGGGGGCACACGGTCATACTCATAGCTTACAGTAAATAGGTAAGTCAGGCAACATAGTGGATAACAATCATGTTCAGGGGTTAGGGTATTGTTCAAGGCTGTTTTGCCAAGATAAGATTTATGACATCCATCATTGCTTCTGTCAAACCTGAGAGGCTGTGAGTGTGATAAGAAGTTGTCGTGGTTTCGCTTTGTTAAAAGGCTTTCTTGAATTTAGCAAAGAGATTTTAGCCAAGATTGATTTTGTAGTGGTGATAATTCCCTGCAAATAGGTAGCATGACCTATAGCATCTTAAATAACTGTTGCACGACTATTTTGGGGAGGTAATTCTGGGAGTTACTTATCTCCTTTTGTCTATTACCTATCTTTTTATCTATTTATCTATTTAAAACTATTTTATCCAAAACCAGCACTTGGTCAAGACAGGCAGCTATTTCCACTGCTGCAGTTCAGCTTAGTTTGATGAGAGCCACGACTTCCCAAGAGTCACTTTAAGGCTTGTGGTCAACAGCCTAATGGGGATTTACTAAATTACCACTTGTTAGCAGAGCTGCATCAGGTTACCATAAACACGGTAATTTACCCAAACCTCCCTGTCTAAAAGCTTTACACCTCACTGGGGCTCTGCATCGTTCTGGGCCTCCCCATCCTCTCCAGGATGGAAGCAAAAGAGCAAATCTCTCTCTCTGAAGAGTTCAGATCACGTGGGAAAACCGCACAGAGTGTGGAGGGATCTTGGAGTACAAATGTGCGGCGCCTCTTCAAAGCTCCAGCACAGAAGCTGTTTACACTGTAAATAAACAGACACAAGTAGTGGGTGCAATCCTTTTCCTAACACTTCACTCCTCTACAGAAAAAAAAGGCAGCTCCAGAAGGTGCTGTGCCCAAGCACAATGGCAGCAAAATCCTCCTTTTTTTTTTTTTTTTTCTTTTGGGGTGGGGGTGAAAGGGGTCCTCTGCAATAAACTGAGCAAAAATGGGCTGAGAAGGCTGGAGACAGTGACATAGCTAGACCTCATTTAAAACAGCAGATTTTCAGAAGAGGCACTTGAAGGTGATGGTGGATTCTTTCTGGCCATCCTGTGCCCAGGCATGTCCAGAATGGTCAGTGTTGAGGAGCGCTGGGAAACAGGGGCAATTTGGGGCCAGTTGGCACCGTCCATCCCTCCAAAAGCACTGGTTTCCAGGAGGGGAAAAGCAAACTTGAGATGAGCAATAAGTGAATCATTTACTCCTGTCTGATTATTAAAAGAAAATCCAGACTGGGATGACAGGTTTAGTGAGTATGGGAGTTACTGCTGCAGGTACCAGGCAGCAGCTCCCTCTCATGGGTACAGGTTTTATCCAGGCTGCTGGGGGGTCCTGCATGAAGGACATCTTCAACTAGATCAGGTTGTTCAGAGCCTTGTCCAGCCTGACCTTAAATGTTTCCAGGGATGGGGCATCTACCACTTCCCTGGGTAACCTGGGACGGTGTTTTACCACCCTCAGTGTAAATCATTTCTTCCTTCTGTCTAGTCTAAATTCACTCTCTTTTAGTTTAAAACCAGATGAGAAAGCAAGGATAGTAGGACCTCAGTCTGCTGTCTGAGCAGCTGTTCAGCACAGGTGCATAGAGGGTCTCCCATGGGTGACCCTTTCAGCCATGAGATAGCTCTGCAACATTTCTTGGGGATTTCTGGCCTACCAGTCCCTTTGGGTTGGTCACCTGGCACCATGACATCAGGCGCTGGAGGATGGAAGCAGAGCATGCCTGACTGTGAAAGCAGCATGAGACCTTCATATGATCAGGGTAGCACAACAGCCATTGGTGCCATGTGCCTTGAACAAGGTGTGAAGCATCTCTGCAGGGCCCAGCAGCACCCAATGATTTGGGTGACACTGGCTGGACCAGCAGCTTTGCAGCACCACTTGGCTTTCAGCCACCAAAGGCACTTTCTTCTCCTGTCCAGCCCTGTGGGATTAAATTTTCCTGTGCCAAGTGCTCTGTGGTTGGGGCAGGGCTTGGAGAGACTGGGTGGTAGTGGGCAAGAGCACTTTAAAATAACCCAGGGTGTGGACAACTCCCTGACAGTCATATTTTAAGAGGGCCTGGCTTGCCCAAACCTGTCTGCTGTGTGTCTTTAGCCCTCAGTGGTGGGCATCTCCGTAGTGGTAGAATCAGATGCAGGTGCCCTCATAGTGGCCATGTCTTGGAGGCTCATGAAGGACAAACACTGTCCCATGGTGCATGGCAAAGCCATCTTTTGCATGTCCCCAAAGAGCAAGTCTTTGGGTCAGGCTGCCCCAGGTCTTGATGCCAAGTATTGGAAGGGCTGAGGTTGGGACTAGACAAACTCCAGAGGTCCCTTTCCACCTGTATTATCCCATGATCTGAGGAATTTCCCTATGACTGCAGAAGCAGTTAGATGCACATCACGTGCTGCTCTGTAATGAAGCTGTATCCAAAACTCTCTAGACAGGGCTTGGGTCACACTGTCTCTTAATATAATCCCAACCAGTGCAACAGGATCTTGTCCTAAAACGAGCATTACATGATAAAAGTATGGAAGAAGTAATGCCCAGGTCAATGGACAAGCTTTCACCAGGAGCCAGGCACCGTTGTGTCTCCAGGTGTTAAGAACCTGGTCCCCCTATATCTTGAGGGTGCCAAGCCAGGGACACACCATGCAGGTCTCCCTGCAGCCTGACCATTCAGTACCTGTCCTCCAAACCAGGCTATGGCCTGTCCTCCAGTCATGGCCATCTCCACCTTTGGGTGTTTATTGCCACCTTGTCATCTAATTCTCTCACTCCTGCCCCATACCATTTCTATCATGGGGCTGGTTCACAGCATCTCAAATAGTCAATGAAAACTGGCAAGAGGATGAGGTGGGTTGAGGCTGTGTGTTCCTTCTATGGGAAGAGGGGAGACAGGTCAGGAAGATGGCAGTACAGCTAGGAGAGTGGAGGTGCCTGCTCTTGCTTCTTCTGGATGTATGAGAGTCATAGGGACAGGCAGAGAGTTCCAGTGGAACAGGTCCCCAGCCTGTGGCTCCCATCTGCCATAAGCACAGCACCATGGACCCCACAGCTGTGGGCTGGGGACTTCTCACTAACTGAGGCCCCGGCCACTCACATTGCTGAGGCCATCATGTCCCCCAGTGCCGTATCCTCTACCACCTTCCCTGCTGCCAAGTGATGAGATGCTGTGTGTTTTTATTTGTGCTAGTTTTGCTGAGATAATTGCCGGCAAACACTGTAGCTTGATAAGCAAAACATTGGCAAGCTGTAATTTCTAAAGCATCTTTAGCTAAATTTGTAGCGGTTGTCTCCAATTTGCAGTCCTGTTTGTGTCTGTGAAGGAGACACACACTTTCTCAGCTCCCTTCTCATGTTCCCACTTGCCTTGCACAGCCATGGAGGTAGAAGGAGGATTCCCCTCGCTTTATGCAGCTTGGCTTTGACTGAATAGCTTCCAGTTACCTTGAAACCTAATCTTCTTTTGAACTCTTTTTAAGTCAGTTGCATTCTTGGAAGGAGATGAGCCTGCGAACTTGTATCATCTGATGAGAGAGATAAGAGCTCTGTAGAACCTACGCCCGGTGGCAGGCACAAGCCAGAAAACATCTGCACCTGCTCACATGGAAAAAGCACCCGGGTATTAGAGGAGGTGATTTGCCTTTCATGAGTTTTGGGATGTTTATTTCACTGGGGAGCTTCTCAGGGATGTCCTGGCTACCTTCTCTGGGACAAATGCCCATCAGTCCTATGTATGCTCTGGGATGTGCTGCAAGACAAACTGGTACCTGAATGTCTCCAGATTAAGATGAGCTTCATAATTTACTTTTTTGGGGCTGGTCTGGTGCTTGTTCACAGCTGCTAAAATGGGCTTATGGAAAGAAGCTGAGAGACCTGTTCCTCCTTAGATCCAGTATTCCCAAGCTTTGTTATTCCTCTTGCCCTAAAAGTGGGACTGATCAACAAGATGTGCTCAAAATTAATCTCTGTCTTCCCTGCCAGTCTCATTCCCATTGGCAGCAGCTATCCATGGTCACCAGTGACCATGGAGGGACTCCAAGAATCATGTAATTTCTAAAGATTGCATGCTAGTGACCCCCTAGGGGAGTCTCTTCCCATTTTTGTCCCCATATTCTAGACATTGGGTTAAGACATGACTTTTGAGTATCCTGTCCAGTTTCCTCCACTGATGTACATTCCTATAGGGTCCAAGTGTCTCTGATGAGTGAGCTTCCACCTAAAGGATCTGAGGGTTTCGTGTTCAGCTCTCCTCCTTCACATGGAGCCAGCCTAGGGCAGACTCAATTTGCTCTTGGTTTGCATTAGTAAAGTTATTGCATCTAAGAAATGAACCCGAGGAAGCAAGCGAGGAGAGGCAGGGACTATGTGAGAGAGGCAACCAGATCTGTTTGCTCTCATCCATTCCTCCACCCGAACTGGCTGCAAGACAAAATAGTGGCCACCACCTTTGGTCTCCACCATGGAACAGAGGAGCATCAAAAGAGAGGTAAGATGGGGAGAGGGACAAAAGCTGCTGCACGTAATGTTGGGAGGCAGGGCTGGATGCTGTGTGTGAAGCAACCGACCGACCCAAGGGCAAAGATCTGGGCCCTCAGGACTCCTGTGGGGAGCTGGGATGATGCCACCTTTTTCATGTGCCTTCTGCACTCCTCCATGGCTCCTTGGATCCTCAGCTTCAAACACAGCTGCTTATCTTCTTGCATTACTCAGTGTTTCCCTACATGTGCTCTAATGCATCTTCAAAGCACAACACTCACCACAGTGAACAGACCGGTTGATTAAATTACAGTGACTTCTAATCACCAATGGTAGCGACTGTGGGGGCCTGGGAGATGTTTTGGGGTAGCTGGGAATAAAATTGCCCTAAAATTGCTCATTATGAGAGCCATCTGAGGTGATACCTCTAACAACTCAGGAGCCTTCTGTAAGGTCTTACCCTTACAGGAGCAGAGGAGCCTCTGCAAGAGCAGACGTGTACTAATAGTTTTTCCTTTTTTAGTAGTGTTATTCCCACTGGGATATTAAAGAGCTACCCCAGAGCATCTGGGCAAACAGCTAATTCCCCTGAACTCCAGAGCAGTTCATACACCCAATCTATTTGCTCTGAGTTGCTCTCCACATTTTGAATGCCAGATGTGGGTTTCAAACTGTAACGGTGAGGGCAAGCAAGAGGAAACAACCAGCCCTTTTCCCCCTCAGGATTCCTTTGTTCATTAAAAAAAATGGCCAAAAAAAAAAAAAATATTTAAAATCTAAATTCTGGTTCCAGAGGGTATGTGCAAGCTCTCAGATGGAGCAAAAACTGTCTCTTGACAAAAGCAGGTTCTTGGTCCTGGGCACCTCCTTTGGTGGTGGTCAGTAAGGGTTGTTTTTTTTCATTATATACAATTTTTGAGCCATGGCATTTCTGTTTGCTTTCTCCTTCCTCCAAGACAGCAGTGCCTGCCCTCTTGGCCACGGTGGGATGTCATCAGGCCCCCTCCCAATGATTAGAGAGGAGCCTCTTTGTCAAGTAACCCATCTGCAGTCTTCCTAGTATGTGATGGTCACATGATGGTTGTGGGGCTATGGGAAAGGAGGTGAGTGGGAGTGGGACTGCCGGCTGCCAGAACAGTTCACACAGCCCACAGCGTGCTCCTGCCCACATCTGAGGAGCTGTCGGGAAGGCGAGCGAGAAGGAGGGAGCTGTGGACCAGATGCATTGCTCTGGTGGGCCGTCTCCAGCCTGCAGGCCATTGGGAAGGCACGCCTGCACCAACGCTGCCGGCGGTTGCTCTTTGATAGGTGCCATGGAGCGAGATCATGCATCGGAGAGAGAGCGGTGGGGTGATCCAGTCCGGGAAGTTGTGTCTATCTTTGTTCTCCTCCTACCTGATTGTGGGATGACTCATCCCCTTCAAACCAGTGAGGCTATTTCTGACATGAGGTGCTACTTGGCGTGAGTAAAGATGGAAAAGCCTGCCCCATAACTTGGATGATAAAAAGGATAATAATTATGCTTTATATAGCAGACTTACAAATAATGGCTTGCTTCTTCGGCTGTTCAAGACCACACACGCTTTTTTTTTTTCAGGGGGAGAGGTGTGGGGGGTTAATTTGGGACTTTTTTAGCTGGAACAGGAGATCTGTGTGGTCCCGTAGGCTCCTGTATAATAATTCTTTTAGCTTAATATCTTTTGATCTCCTCTAAGTTATTCATCAGCCTTGAATAACACACTGCTTGACAGTCAGAACTTTTTATTGGTGAAATGGTGCTTCATTTTGCCTTCAAACAAAAGCAGGCTCGATGCTGCACTTCCCTGGTTACTGCAGGAACCCATGGGCAGGTGTCAGGTATATTAGGAGAAATGGGATACTAAGTGGAGACAGGAAGGAAGAGGAGGAAAAGAAGGAGAGAGGTCAACAAAGAAAGGTACAACTTAAAGGAACAAAAATAAAGAAGCAGCCCCAAAAAATGAGAGATGCTTGAAAGTTAACAACCAGTAACAGTTTGGGGTTGTTTTGTTTTCTTTTTATTCACTTCAATAAAAATAAAAGGGGAAAGAAGAGCTGAAGTAAGGGACAGGTAAAGTCATCAAGTCATCCTGAGCCATCCAGTGACTTTCTGCTTTGAGTCCCCACAGGAGCAGACATTGGGCATGGGGAAAAAGGGAGTCTGGAGGAGCCTCAGGAAGTGGTTTTAGGTTCTCAAGTCCAAGGAACCAGATTGTCTCATCCTGCAAAAGCTGTCAAGTTGGGGAAGGCACAAGTGAAGACCACTTCCAATTGAAGAACAGTTGAGTCTCCGTATATTTGAGAAGGGAGGAAAGTGGTCTGTCAGCTAAGCCCTCTGATATGGGATCAACAGCGTGGTGAGGGTCAGAACATCTCCCAGACACCAGAAGGGACAGTACTTTTTTCCAATGTAAATGTTTCAGAGAGTTGAAAAAAGGTGTAGGACTTTGGAATGTCACACAGGTCATAGCAAGTTCCTCTGGAGGACATGGGTGCTGCCATGAGCTGGAGGGGAGCGGGGGCCCAGCTGAGAGCAAGCAAGCAGTGACCAGTGCAGGAAAAGATCAGCTGAAGGGAAGGGAGATTGTTAATGGGGCTTCCTAAGGATCAGTGATCTCATATCCTCCTTGGTGACTTTTGCACAAAAAGCAACAACATGTTGATAACTCTGCTGATCTCAAAAAAATGGGGGAAGAAGGAGAGGCATAACCAGTCTGGAAGAAGACATGAATAGCAGTCCAGAAAAACTAACTCCAGCAATGGGGACACCAGAAGTGGGTGGCACTAAGGAGTACAGAAGGCCAACTGTCACATTTAGGGTGGCATTCACCCACCCTTGTGTCTGTCATCTGAAAGCAGTCCAAATCCACTCTATAGCCAGTGCAGAGGGAAAGGTGGGTCCAGCGGGTAGGTTTCTCGACCTAAGCTGTGTCTCACTTTTCTGTCTCCAGTAGGAAGCAGCAATAATAAATGTTGCTATACATACACCATGCACGAGAGCATCCTGCAAGCCAGTGCAGAAGGAAAAACCTGATGCTTGCTCTAATACATGGGTTTTTTTCCCTATGAAGAGGCACTGGCAATGAAGGACAGGGCATGTGGCAAGGTGCAATCACAAAGACCTGTAGCTCTGTGGACATCACCAGCATCTCAGCAACATCCGCTTTAGGAGGAGATGGTCACACAACAGTGCTTGCCAGCACTGGGACGTGGAAGTGAGGGAGACCACAGCAATACAGCAAGGAGCTGGCTACCCCAGGTGGTGGCAGCAGATGGCTAACCAGCTTGGGGTTGGCTGCTGTCAAATCCCTAGCTCACTGCAGTAGGGATTTTGGGTTTCATCATCAAGTCTAGTTGGGACAGAGTGGTGATAATCCATCCTTGGGCCTCCTACTAGTACTGCTGTAATGTTTGAGGAGCATTTATTCCCTTGAAAATCTGGAAGAGGGAATAACTCTTCCAAGGCCTCTGCACCTCATGTAGCCCCTACTTCATGTGTCTCAGACAGGAAGAATTTCAACTCCATTAATAGCTGAAGAATGACATTTACCTTCATTCCTCCTGAGCTTATACTGTGGGATACAAAGAGAGCAAAAGAAAGTGAAATGAAGACCATCTCAAGGCATCTGTAAAAGGTTCACCTTGGTTCTGACCTGGGGGATTTGCTGCTACCTGGCTGGAGATTCTCCCTTATCAGAGCAGAGATGTTGAGAGAGAGCTCTGCAGTTTGGTGTCCACTACATGTGTCTGTCCTTAATGAGACCTATCTCTGATGAGAGTTTTGGGCTAAGAGCAGAGAACAGCAAGCAATGGTTGATGTCTGGGAAGCAAGGGAAATAGATGCAGAGGTCAGAAATATAGTCCCAGTGAACTGTGGCCACTGTTGGCAAGCTACCCAAATCAGAGTTTCTCTCTCCAGGTTTTAACTCCATCCTTGCAGCGCAGTAGACAGGTCAAAGCCTGCTTTGAAGCGAAACCCAGGCTGTAACCTATATGCCCAGGCAGGCGCACGGCCAGGTTCACACCATACATTAACCCTGTCTCTTAAGGCTTGTGTGTGGACAGTCTGGATGAAAGCTTTGGCGGAAGAGTCAAAGCTGCGTGGGAAGCGTGCTCCTCAGGAAAGGGGCCAGCGGTGCAAAGGCTGGGGTGTTGCCAGGTGGCAAATGTTGGCAAGCAAACTGATGAGAACAAAAGTTGTCCAGCTCTGGGGGCCTGGACCCCCAGCAGCACCAGCAAGTGGGGCCAGCAGTCAGGAACTGGGACTGAGATCCTGCATGGGGATGGTTGTGAGGAGACCCACTCCAGCCAAGCCCCAGTGTTGCACCCCTCAGATGTGGTGCTTTGGCAACACCAACCCACGCTCGCACTGGGATAAACCCAATAGTGGGCAAGACAGTGGCAGCACCTAGACACCAGGAAGGGTGAGGTTGTGCTTTGCCTGCTGCCTTCGTGGTGGCTTTGCAAACCAGCCTCACCCTGCACATGCAGCCCCAGCCCCGGGCTACCCGTGAGCAAAGTCTTTGTGAAGGTGCTGGGAGAAGGAAGGCAGAAAAGCAGAGCCGTTAATGCACAGTCTGGATCTGGGGAACTTGCAAGGTTATTGGTCTTAATATTTTGGTTTGGGATGGAAAATTAAAGACAAGAGCAAAATACGGTATTTAGGCGTGGATTAGAAAGGAACAGTAAATAACGGGCAAGACCGTAGATAGGAACTGGGTGATTTACTATGACAAATGACATAGGGAGCTAAAGGTAGGAAAGAGCTGTGGGTCTGCATTTGAAGGCAGAAGGAGGGATGCAAAGTAAAGCCAGGGCTGAGCCAGCATGCTGGCAAAAGTGTTTGTGTCCTTCAACTACAACAAGCTACAGCCAGGACCCTGGTCTTGGTTTTCTATGGGGAACTTGAGGTTGGTATTGGGGTGTGGGGATTTGAACTGCAGGTTTCTGCACCTGTAAGGATTGAAGATAAACTGAGAAATGGGTTCAGCACTGGGGACAGTCCTGGATCAGCAGCCCTGAAACTCTGCTCTGAAAGTTGTAGAAATGCACAAGGGGAAAGCTGAAGCTGTAACTAAAACCTGCCCCTCCTGACTACGAGAAAGTCATTTTAACCCCAGCTGAGAAGCAGACTCTTTGGCTAAAAGTCTATTGTCTTGAGAGGTGTTGAGATGCACTCATCTACCCTCCCAGCTCCCAGCTGCTACTCCAGAAGAGCACCAGTCTCCCATGGACACATAAGCTAGCCCTTGAGGATGTCTCAGACACCCCAGATTAGCTGGCCTCAAGTGACATAGGTAGTTGACAAAACTTGGCCCTCAGAGTCAGTATTGATGCTGGAGGGAGGTCACATGATCCAGAAAACTCTGTTATAGAAACATGCCCAAATTTAGGGATTTATGACTCAATTCTGAGTTCAAGCAGGTTCAGAGTCACTTCACACTCCAACTGGAGAATCTTTTTCCCGCTCATTACTGAACTGCAAGCTTTCTTGGTCATAACAGTGTCTGCTAGCAACTGGCTCTTGCACAAACAAAACAGAAGGCTCTTAAGCAAAGCAAAATTCATATATGCAACACTGATAAATCCCTGCAAGACAACAACGGAATTGTTAGGTCAGATGGGTCACATTTCCATAAGGTGTAAATCAGCTTTGCTACATTCAAATGAAAGCAGTTCCATCAATTTACACCTGCTGGAGAAGTGGACCCAAGAAACTTGATAGGAAAGCTATTTTGGTCTATTGTGACTGCACTTTGCAAAGCTGGTTGTAAGGCAGTTTATTAAGCTCAATGTTCAGATGCAGAATGGCAAGGCACTTCCATGCCTGGAAGAAACACCTGTCTGGAGAGATTTTAATAATGACTGCCTTGCAAAAGGGTCGTACTGTTGGGCAGCAAATGTCCTCATTCAGTCTGTGAAGAAGATCTGCATTTAATCCTGGTGCATCAGCTTTCCTGTTAAACCAGACTCCTAGGAAAGACTAATGCGGAAGAAGATGCAATCAAGGCAAGCCGGTGGAAAGATAACCCATCAATTACCCAGCGGCTTGGGATATTCCTTCAAAGGCCCATTCAATTAGACATCTGATTTGCATGTCTTTCCCATTTGCTGTAGGTACTCATTAGGGGCATTTAAATACAACCCTGACTGCAGCCCCACAAAGCCTTGGGTGGATGCTTTTGAGAACCTCATTTTAGTTTATCAGAGTTGTCAGAAGTTGCAATTACTGTAGAGCAAGAAACAAAGTCCTTTATCGCCCCTTTGAATCTCCTGGGATTAACATCCCCCCCTTGCAAAAATAAGTGTCTTTCCAGTCTTTAAAGATCCCAAAGATCAAGATCTCTTAAGTCCCATCAGAAGGACAAGCACAGTGACCCCTAAACACCTGACTGATGTGCAACTCAGCTCAACAGCACCCTTTTCTCTTTCTTTTTAATAGATTTATGCCCAAGTAACTTGTTGACATCCTAGTCTATCTCAACTCATACCATGGTTCAGATTAAGCCAGGGAGAGCTGTTCTCCCTTCAGCAAGAGCCCAGGGCTGGGTCCTGTCTGTCCTTGGCTGCAATATCTCATTTTTTTGGCGGTGGAGAGGGGACCGCCTTGCCGTCCCCACACAGCAGGTCTGTCCTGTCCTCCCTCCATGACCTTTGCTGCTCTGTCCGAGCCTTGCACTCTCACACCCAGATTTTTAGGCTGAGCTGCTATTTCATCATCATCTGAGCTGAATTAGAACCAGAGTGACATGTGGAGTCCCATCAAGCTGTGGTCAGTTGCTCAGCTGAGTCTAGGTTCTTGGATAGACAGCACAACCCCACTGGGCTGGGGGTCCCACAGCTGGGACATCTATGTGTCTCTCTCCCATTTGGGTGCCCATCTCTTCTGAGGTCAAACCTACCTAGAAACTGCCCAGGAGTGTATTTTCATATAAGATGTAGGAACTGAATGTCCTTAAGTCCTCCTTCCCCCTTGATATTTGCCTTGACTTGGCCCAAAGCTCCAAAGATTGCTGTGGAAGATGAGGGTTAAGAGCTGATGGATCCCTGAGGAAAAAAGCTAACAGAAATCAATGTTCCCTTTCTCCTTCCTTGCTTTGGTAGAGCAACAAACGCAGATGTGATGTAGACACAGACATACCTGCGCACCAGGGCTTTGGTCAGCGTAGTGTGTGTTATCATGGGAGGCAGCGCAGCAAAACATGCTCTGGCAGGAGGAATCCTTGCAGCACTGGACCATCCTCGGGCAATATTTGTCCTGAGTTTGCACAGAGAACAGCTCCAAGGTCAGCAAGGATGGTTTCATGTCCCCATGCATGCCAGGACAGAAGACCTGGGCAAGCAGAAGGGCTGTGCACCAACTCCAAATGCAACAGTATCGATGCCTGGCAGGGCAGGATGGGTGCTGGAGGAGGCATGAGAGAGTGACCCTAAAACCCCATCTAGCCTGGTCCCACAAAACTCTTCATGCCCACCTTGTCCACCAGCACCTCAAACACAAGCAAGAAAGCAGATGGTGTTTAAAATGAAGAAAACCATGTTAGCCTGATGCCAGCCTTTGATTTCTGCTTGGAAGTTCTTGTACAAGGTATAAAGGTAGTGTCTCTAATGAGATTACATATTATAGTCAGTGAGGAGCTGTTAAAGGGCTGTTTCTAATGGGATTAAAATGTATAGCACCCAGTTATAGCTGTAATTGCATTACACCCCTAAGGAGAGCCTGTAGTGTAAACTGAAGGCAGGTCAGGGATTCGGTGCACACTGCTTCACTTCAGTATCTTCTGAGCTGCTTCCCTGTTTTCCCTTTTTTCCCCTGTCTTGGATGAAGAACAAAGAGGGAGAAGATTTAGCAGAGTGTCAGGAAGTGACTGGAGGCTAATCCCTCTGCTGACACTCCCCAGCACCAGGGGGCAGTAACTGAGATCAGCCAAATT
>JANHFX010027240.1:0-14939 GCA_027560015.1 Chloroceryle amazona
TCATTCAGACTGTCCTGGTTTGAGTGAGAACAGAATTAATTCTGTTCAGTGATTATACTTTTCATCTCAGTTCTTCTGTCTAACTGCACTGTCTGAAGTCAGCAGCCTGTTTTCCCAGGCAGTGTCTGCTGCTGGCAGTGATAACAAACACCCCGTGTCAGAGTTACTACCAAGGGTTGGTGTTCAGACCAAGAGCACTGCTGGATCTTGTGCACCACATTGAGGAATGCAGAAAAAGTGAAAGGCAACATTTGCAGGGAGGAGCGGACCGGGTAGGTGACCCTCAACTGATCAATGAAGTATTCCATCCCATATACGACATATTCTGTATAAAACTGAGGGATCTGGAGGTCTGTGGCTCTTCTCCCCTCTTGGACCACTTTGCCAGCTTTACTTGGCTTAGCTCAGGTCCTCTTTTGGTTCCTTCCTTGGAGTATCCAAGGAGGACCCTGTCCGTTTTGTCTTTGATCCCAGTCAGTGTGTTCCTGAATCCAGTACCAGAACCCAGCTCCTGAACACAGCTCCTGCCTACTGTGGGGCCCAGTCTGGGACTCCCCTGGTGCCTGCTCCACAGCATCAGTGGTGACAGTGATGTAATTACCATCAGGGGAGTTGGGTTAGATACTGGTTTTGTATATATTTGTATATATTCCATTTTTACTATTAATATTTTAATTTTCATTAAAGCTGTTCTAGTTTCTTTTTCTAATTACTCAGTCTCTCTCCCTTATTCCCTTTCTCTTCCCCTTTGGGGAGGGAGGGGAGTTAACAGAGATCATCTTTTATTGGTCTGAGAGGATGCCTTGACCCTAAACCTTGACACAGACACATGGAAGTTGTAATGTCCTATATCTTGAGGCAGTCAGTCCTTGTAGCTTCCTAGTCACTCATAAATTAATGGAGACCATCTTTTTGAAGTGAACAATGTTCCTCACTCTAGAAGCCTTTTTCTTCTTTTTTTCCCTCTCTGTGATGTAAACTAATTGCCAAGATAAATTTCTCCTTTCCATGTAAGGTTATGACAATAGATAATCACAGCTTCGCAATTATCTTGTTATTATATTCTCCATTGTAGTTGGCATATTTTGGCTTAAAAAATATCAGCTTGTAAAAAGGCACCAACTGTTCATCAGCAGTTACGTCTTTATCAGAACAGCAAACTGAACTACTTGAAATCTTGGACTAAACATCTCAAGCAAATTCTGTATCTGTAAAATTGCTTAGTAAGGGTAATAAAGCAATGAGTTTCAGGTGTACATTTACATATAAATTAACATATAAATTTACATATAAAAATTACATTTACATATAAAAATTACATTGAATTGAACTTCTTTTAGCTGAAATGTGCGTTAGAGCCTAAGTAATAGTGCACTAAAACAGAAATCAGAGATGATTGATCAGTTCATAAGTTATTACAACCTATCACTGACTAAAAAAACACTACAGTGTTAACCTCCTAATAGGGACCAGACATACAAAGCAAACAAACTGGGAAACAATGTTTTGCAACAGATGATTGCTAAAGACGTCTTTCTGAAATTAAAGGAGGTCATTGCAAATCATTATATTGGGTGCTGAACCTATTCATGATGGTTCCATGTTTCTCAGTCATACATACTGAGAAATCCACACCAAGGTGATATTACAATAATTTGTAACACATACAGGAAAAGCAAATGAAATAAATAATATGCACATATTTAGATTTCCATGCACTGCAGTTTTGTCCATGTGTGTAATGTTTCTAGTTTGGTATAGATAGGAGTATTTATTTGTAGCAAAGACAAGTTGAATGACAAGAGAAATGCTATATTAAGATAGTTGTAAAAAACATACTTGACAAGGGGATACAGACTGACTCAAAGTCAAATTAATATCTCTAATTCCCACAACTGAGGAAGTAATAACTATGCTTACATCTTAATGAATATTTCTTTGCATTTGAAATCAAGGCCACCTCAGAGTCCATGCAGACTGAAGCTCAATAATTCTCTATCCTCCTGAGACCACAGGCAGATTTCTTTTTCAGACCCAGCAGTGTGAAATGAAGAAATTATCAATTACAGCTGCTTTTTGCCATCCTCTGTATTGAAGGTTGGCACTTTCTGTGATCAGCTCATTTGCCTAAACCACTATGTACAGTAAAATTGATTATCAAATCTGTATCAGGGTAGAGAGCATGACTGAAAAAAAAATATAATGGTAGGTTAATATTTTCAGTTAACTCAGCCAATCTGCAAGAAGATACCTGCCACTGCATTAATCTAAGAATTAATGACCAAATTAACTTCCAGAGGGTTTTACAGGAAAATAATTTTGAGAACAATGTTTCTGAAAAGCATGACTCAGCAACTGACAGATTTCAATACAGCTCCTATTGATCATTCTTATAGGTCACTTTGCTGTGCAGATACATGTAATATACGAGGTGTCAATGATGGAAAATGGTTTGAATCAAATCAATAGCAGTATTCACAGTCCTTGTTCAACAGGACCATTTTGAATGACTGACACAACAGTAAATCTAGGCTGAATCTCTCAAAAAGAGACATTTCTCTTGTTTTCAGAATGCCCTATCTCCTTCACAGACTGTCATATTCACAATGCCAGAACAAAATTCTAAGGCCAGTATCCCTCAATAAAAGCACTAGAAGTGCACTGTTTCTAAGTTAGAAATTTACTGCTTATAGATAATAAAATCAAGAGAGCTATCAGTTACTACTTAATTTTCAGAGTCAGTTATGTCTCATGGAAAGGTAATATGCAATTCTTCTTCATGCATGTCATGACACAGATACTTGCCCCAAATCAGCCTCAGAATAGTGTCAATCACCATTTTTAACCAGTCCTTTCATTCAAAGAAAAGGAGATGCAAAATTTAGGATACTTTCAGTTTCCAGACAGCTTCTGATATATCAGGTAGATAATTGGCAAAACATATCTTTTTCAATCATTTCTCGCAGATCTAGACTAAATCTTACTCACAGAGGTCTTTGTCAGTCAGGTTCAGTATTTAAGCAAATCTTTGTCATTCTCTTACTTACCAAAGAAATGCACTATTATCCCTGCAGTTTGAATGTACATAGAACTACAAAGTTTAGTTTTCAGCTAATTGTATCTACCCATATAATGCTACAAGTTAGCTGCAATTATTTTCTGCTGGTCACTGATTTGTTTTCAAGTGCTATATGAGGTTAAAATAGTGTTGTAAATTCATAATTCAAATAGATTAGAACAGTCTTTGGAAGGCTTGGTCAGTGCTCGTGATTTCTGCATATTGATAATTTAGTTAGTGACTGAAACAACAGAATTACTTCCAGGAAGTTACTGTAATAGCATTTAATTTACTCTATCAGGCATGAAACTGATATTTGCACCACTGGCATACTCTCCTGGATTGAAAATCTGGTGTGGAGAGGTTAGAAAGCTTCCACTGTCATGAAACAACAAACATAATAAAGACTACATTGGTGGTGAAATGCTGAAGTAACAGCCCATTGGATGCGATTGGCCTTCTGGGCTGCAAGCACACACTGGCTGCTCATGTCCAGCTTCTCGTCTACACGACTCCTGCTACACATGGGGAAGCAAATATTCTATATGCCTCTACTCCTAGCTCATGCTAGTATGAGCTAACTAAAAGTACTTCTTTACTTTTTAAAACTAGTAACCAATTCTTAAAATTTTTGATTGTATTGAATTTTAATTACCATACTAATGAGATAATTTACATCTCAGTTACAGCACCTACCATCAAGTTACTCAATCAACAGAGGTAAAATACTAATTAATATGACTGTCTGAGATATTGTACATACTGTAACTCTCTTATTCTGTAGTTCTCAAATAGAAATTTTTAAGGAAGCATTTTTCTTTGCAATTTAAAAGACTGATGCCATAATTATTACTGGCACAAGACATATAGACATAGAGATAATTCTAGAATGAAAATGAATTGTTGGATTTTTACTGAGTATAGCTTTTCCTCATGAAATTTCCAAGAGTAGAAAATTACAAATAAGTTGATATTGATAGGTAAAATTTCTCACATAACCTTCCTCTCCCAAATTTTAGGCACTTTTTCAAAATCCAACTTTTATTTTTGGTACATCTCTGCATTCTCAGGAGCTAGAGTATTAGTATTACAATGCAAAGAGAATTTCTTCAATTTTCACAGCTTTTCTAAAAACAGAAATACATATAAATCTGAAGGAATAGTCTATAAGACTTATCTAGTTCTATGCCTTATTATGACTTATAAGATCAGATAAATTTTAAAAAGAAAACTTTCTCATTGTTCATTGTTGCTTTAAGCAAAGTTATCTTTTTAGTCCTTAAAGTTTGCTCACAGATTACTGTCTCACATTTAATAACAAATGTTGCATTAGTTATTTTGTTTTCCATGTGCAACATACTAGAGGCATTGGTATGATCAATCTGTCCCCCACATTGCCTTAGTATTTACTCTCTTAGAGTAATGCAAGTTCACTTTATCACAAGCAATGTTTAATAAAAATATTGCCACTAGAATATATATTATGACTGACTGATATCTGTTATTAGAACCTCTGAAAGAGCTAAAATGAGAGCTGTCTGAAACAAGGCCCACCTTGCTTCACCACTTGCACTTCTCTGCGTCTCTGTGCCATATGACCAGTTCTGCTGTCACTGCACCCTCTCCCTCTGTATGGGGTGTTATGGGAAAGGTGTAGAAGAAAGTGTTTGAATCCATAAATCCATGGATTTATGAATAAGAATATAAAGCCCTTTGAATACTCATTTCTCCGCATTCCTGTGTGCTCAGTTTTGAGTACTTGGCAGATATTTGAGGGAAAGGACTGCTATTACAATCAACTGAAATACATTTTTTTTGGCATATGCATGTATCTGGACATGAGCCATTATTTCATCCTATATCTTTTAGAGAGTAAAAGGCAAGTTTAAGATTTAAATATTAAAACTTGGGTAAATATTAATAAAACGTTTCTCAATTGTTCTATTCATCCTACAGACACCATCTGCTGTATATGGATTACACAGAACAGATTGTTGCATTCATCTTGATAAGACTGCCAAAACCAAGGAGGTTTGAAGGTTAGAAAGATCTGGAACCAGTAATGGAAACACCCTGCCTATTCTTAGGTCTGCATGTAAACATCTTGCTAAGTGTGAAGACTGTGACAGTGAGCTTTTAAAATCACCACTGGAGAGTGCAGCAGCAGTGCATTAGAGGCAGAGATCTAGGAGCTGTTGCAAATGGCAAGAGTGGCACAAGTTTCAACTTGGTAAGAAAAAGTCTCATGGAAGTTGGGGAGGGCAGCATATGTTTCAGAGTTACATTACCAGCTTTGGAGTATTCATGTAGCCCTCAAGGGCTTGAGAGAGAGAGAGAAAGATTTGGCAGAGGGTGAAACTATTGTTTCCACACTTAAGTAGAAACCAAACTCAATCCCTTCTAGACATTTGGTTTTATTAAAGCAGAAACTAATAATTCACTACTCAAAACAGACCTTCCCCTCTGGCTTATCTCCTGCTGTGCAGATTCTGCTTGGAACTCACATATTAGATACTTCTTGTCAAGACAGCCAATACTATTTTTCAAATATATGGATGGATTAGAAAGTCTCTTGACTCCATGAACCAGCACTAACTATACACTGAGCATTTTCTCCATGAAATAGACAACTGCTAAAGAGTAAGTGTGATCAAAGCAATAACTGCCAGCCTCTTAGATATTTTACATACAAACTTAAGAATCAGCTTTCTTCCTGAGCTTTACATACAACCTGAATAAATCCACTAGAATATTTGCATGGTAAAGTAACTGTTAATAGTACATTTTTCTAAACAGGCTGAGATAGGGAACCTGAATTTATCAGCCTAAATTTGGCCTCTATACTTCTGTTCCCTGTTGGGAAATCCATAGTAAACACAAAAGTTAAATATGTCAAGAAAAAATATTTTTAAAAATTGTGAATTATTACAATTTTGTCAATGGTTGAAGATAATTACTAATTATCATAGAAATCATAGAAAAATTTAGGTTGGAAAAGAACTTTAAGATCATCAAGTCCAACTGTAAAGCTAACACAGACAAGTCCACCACTAAATGGTGTCTTTTATATACCTCGAGGGATGATGACTCAACCACTTCCCTGGGCAGCCTGTTCCACTGCTTAACAACCCTTTTAGTGAAGAAATTTTTATCTAATATCTCATCCAAACTTCCCCTGGTGCAGCTTGAGGCCATTTCCTCTTCCTTTATTCCTTGCTACTTGGGAGAAGAAACTGACCCCTACTACGCTACAGTGTCCCTTCAGGTAACTGTAGAGAGCAATAAAATCTCCCCTGAGCTTCTCTGGGCTAAATAACCCCAAATCCCTCAGCTTCTCCTCACAGGACTTGTGCTCTAGACCCTTCAGAAACTTTGTTGTTCTTTTTCAGATGTGCTTCAGCACCTCAGTGTCTCTTGTAGTTAAGAGCCCAAAACTGAACCCAGTATTCAAAGAGTGACCTCACCAGTGACAAGTACAGGAAGCTAATCACTTCCCTAGCCCTTCTGACCATACTATTCTGATACAAGCCAGGATGCCATTGGCCTTCTTGGCCACTCTTATTCATCTAGCTGTCAAAAAGCACCCGCAGGTTCTTTTCCACTGGGCAGCTTTCTAGCCACTCTTCCCCAAGCCTGGAGAGTTCATGGGGCTGTTTTGACCCAAGTGCAGGACCTGGCACTTGTCCCTGTTGAACCTCAAGCAGCTGGCCTTGGCTTATCAATACAGCCTTCTGTGAATAGAGCCTTCCTATCTTCAGGCACATCAACACTACCACCCAACTTGGTGTTGTCTGCGAACTTACTGAAGGTGTACTCATTATATTAATTTTAATGATCTATTTCCCATTTCAAAATGAATTCTAAGTTTCAATTCACTATTCATTTGTTTATATACATATTCCCCCATTAGTGCCATACTGGCTTGCTTCTTAGTTTTCTGTGACTTGACCTCCTTCAGGCACTGGAGCCAAAGCAGGAAAAGGCCACAGCCACTTCCTGACTTGGTGAGAAAGTCTTTATTCTGGCTATAGCAGAAGAAAATTGCTGTCTGGGTAAAGGAAAATAGAACCTAGTACACAGGGGACCTATTAGAGTAATCATAGGAAAAGGTAAGACTGCAAGGTAGTTCAGAGGAGAAGTTCAACTATTATTTAAATTTGTCAATAAAACAAACCCCAGGAAAAGGATGAACTGTGTCTTTTATACTCTGCAGTTTTTAGCAAGAGTAGGATAAGGTTGCCATTTTGCTTGATACTGCTCATTAGCAAGTCTTATCTGTAGTTTTCATGATGTAAAGAACTAAACCAGAGTAAAATGGACACTTCTGTACTTCAGAGAAGTTCTTGGGCAAATATGCCCTCATTTCCTTTAGATATGACTGCTTAGAATTCATACAGTGCCCTAGCATGTGGTGCCTGGGTTTCATCAGAGGATGAAACCCTTAAGGGTTTGTTCCTCCTCAGGTGGTAAAATTAAGCAATATGGTTCCTTTCCCTGCATTTGAACTAAAAGTACCTGCAAAAGTACAAATAACTCATAATACCTGGAAGTGTTAATTAATGAACAATTAATATTCACAAACAAATTCTAATTTGGCTTTTGAAAGCTTATTTTCAGATAATTCATTTGAACTGTTAAATTTCTTTGTAAAGTATCCTTCTTAAATCTCAGAGAAACATATAGATGAATAACTACTGCATACAGGTTCACTATCCCTTTCCATGTGAAATAAGTTGTGCTAAGTTTTACTGGATATTTCTCTCGCATAACTTTAGCTGGAATTTTTCAATAGAAATATTTGTTGCAGAGAACCAATTGTATGACCTTCAGGTTACTATTATACAAAATAGTTCCGTAGATTAAACTAATACAGTTTCTATGCTCACTGAGATTTTATCTTTAGCCTTCTAAGATTTCAGTTGCAATGATTTTCATATGCTTTTATACCAGGAACTGAAATCAAGCAGCAAATTAATTTTAAAAAGGCTGATGAGCAGTCTTCAGAGAGCAAAAGGCACTGGTCCTTCCTTTCTAGTGAAGATCATGATTAAGCAAGTGCCAGATATGTGTTCATATTATCACAATTACATAGTCATTTCTTACTCTGATTCAAATGGAAGAGGAAAAATCTGGATTCCTTTTTCAGTAGGCCAAATCATCTGAAATAGATAGGGTTTTAGCCTGAAGTAAAAATGTCAGCTAAAATTGTATAACTTAACACAAGCAATTCCTGAATTAATGGCATTTTACAAACTTCAACACAACCTCTGCTTTCAAATAAAATCCATAATCTTACCAGAGCTCTGCATTTCACATCTATCCTTCTTTCTGGTGCTGCAGGTATGCTGTTAATCTTTAAGGAGAACCACACTTTGCAGTTTGAAGAAATTCCTCCTATGTTAAAAAGAACAAAATGCCTTTGAAATCATCGCATGAGGTGATCAATCCTAGAAGCATTCAAATCAATGAGAAATTTGGACATTTTGCAGATGTGCCAGTCATTTTTCATATAGAGACAAAGGAAATGATGAACTGATTCAACTGCTGTCAACCAACTGTATTATCTAATCCCTTCTCTGGATTCAAAATAGTAACAAAATCAATATATACATAAATTGAACAGAAATAGCACTTTAGCAAATTAGTTTCCTATCACATTGTTTTAGAATTTTAAATATAATTGATTTGTAACTGTTTTTCTTCAACAAAAATAATTCTAAAAAATATTCTGAAGTAATTTTTTATTAAAAGCTCATCCACGATAGATTCAAAACTACAATCTGTTCATTAAACAGATCAGATTTTTCAGTTACTGTTTGAACAAACTTTTACACAGCAATGTCTTTTTCATCAGATTTTGAGACAGGATGTCCTGAACTATTGTGATAACAAACACATTATCATTAAAGACACCAAGAACGCTCAAAGATGATAAATACATACATTAAAACATTCACACATCAGTATTATCCTATTAGATCAGATTCATTATCTATCTTATCCCAAGCTCTGTTATCAATGACTGGTAAAAGTCTGGCCAGGAAAAAGTGTAATAGACTCTTGTAAATTGACATTTAATTACATGGTAAACTGGTGAAAAATCCAGAAGATTTGATTCCCATTTTGTTTAATCTAGTCCAAAAAAGGAAAGATTCTAATGATATGTACAAAAGCTGAAATGCATCAGGCTCCTTTTGCGTTATGGAGATCATTTATGAAGCCACAGAAGTTTATTTATCACAAATGTGTATGCTCATGATAGATTTTTAATTCTGCTTATGCCGATGATTATGAAAACCATAAATAATTAGAATTTGCATGAATATTACTATTAAGGCAAGAAAAAGGGAAGTGTTTATAACTGGTAACCATAGGAAGCATAGGAAAATAGATCTTTGAACTGAAGGCAGTCCATATTAGTCTGACAGTATTTTTATAATTTTATAGTACACCAAGCATGATTAAATCAATATCAGTTCATATAATATGACCTTTGGAATGTCACAGAACTTAAATTTTGTTCAGTTACGTAGAATTGTTGCTGTGCTACATCAGTCAAGCAATCTGTGTTTTGCTAAACCATTTCTTCCAGATAGACTCGGAGTCTTGATTTGAAAGTACCCACTAGCAGTTTGTTCTTGTGGCTAATTACTGGAAGACTTCAAATATGAGTCTAATTTCTGATTTCCATTCGATTTGCTTCAATGTCCAGCCAAAAAATCTGATGACCTTCTCTGATAGATATAAAACATCTAGCATTAAATATCTAGCATTTTCCTGTATTTAGAACATAGTCATGAATGTTAATAAAATTTGTTCTGTAATCTTATTCAGATAGGTGAAAGAGATTGCTTTTAACGTCTCTCATCACAAGGCCTGATCTCCACCATACAAATATTTCATGTGGTAATTTCTTTGCAAGTATAAATGGCTGTTCATCCCCTTTTTAAAATGCATGCACAAGAACTGCTTGCAGTATTCCAGTTTGTCAGTATATTGTATGATATTAAAATAACCTTAATCCTCCTACTCATATTTCCCTGAATTATACACTAGAGAGCTACATTAACAGTTCTGTTTTACCACAGCATTAGTCTTGGGAGTCCCTACTGTTTTTCTTTTCTGCTGTGACCCTAGCTCTTCTCAGAGCTACTTCTTTCCTTGTTACAGTTCCTCATTCTGCATATATAACTTCATTTCCAATAAAACTGCATCTGACTGGCTTTAATTATATTACATTCTTTAAATCTTCACTGAATATTTCCTCTATTAACTTACTTATTCTTTTATTCAGGCTAATTTTATATGCATACAATTTACTGATTTTTAATACTAGCAGAATATTACAGTCTTCCAGTCTCTAGAATAGCCTCAGTATCTTAAGATCTATAAAATGAATTGAATGTCTACTAAAGGATTCTGGCATACAGTTGACCCTCGGTTTAAACAATTTAAAAAAGTGAAAAAAATAGTATACAGAGAAGAGATGACTTCTGCAAGAAAGGAGAATTCTCTTACAGAAAAACAGAACATGTCACCTGGAACCAGAAATCAAAGTTCTCAGTTAAAGACCAAAAGAAAATCAAAGGGTGCCCATAAGCTGGAAAATCATATCCTTCAAGAATGCAGGCAAACTTTAGGAAAGGGTACGATAGAAGTCCATAAAATTGGTGTAGGAAACAACAAATGAAAATGTCAACAGTAAAGTTCCACTTAAGCAGGATGTGATTAAACAGCATTCATTAAAGTAAGTTTAAGGATTTATTAAAGGATTTATGAGCAATTTATTTATTAAGGATTTCTTATTATTTACTTATTATTTATTAAGGATTTATTAAAGTAAAGCAACATATTCAGAAATGAATGTAATGCACAATTAAGGAAAATAAGAAAAGAACATTAAAAAAAAAATTAACAAAGCTGCCTCCCTGTCCTCACACCTCCAAAAACACCCTCACACACAAAAACCACAACAACAACAGCAACAATAAAACAACTAATCAAAACAAAACAATCAAAGAAGTGACTAATTGCTAAAGACTTAAAAAAGCAGTAGTAAAATATTTTCAGATACATCTGAAGCTGGTAGCCTGCCAAACTTAGAAGAGTTGATAGATGACCAGGGTGGAAAAATGAGTGCCTGGGTGAGATAAGGCTGCAGGGGAAAAAAAAAAATCTAAATAAAATATATGTGGTAGCATTTGCTACAGTAGAGTGCAGCACACTACACACACCCTAGAGCTTGTTTTGAGAGAAATGGTCAGAGGGACTCTATCAAGTTAAGGTTTCAGTAAAAAACTTTAAAAAAAAACCCTGAGAAATTATAGATGTGCATTTGTTTATATATTCCAAATAAGTTTATTAAGACTTACAATAAGGGAGAGGAGCCACAACACACAAAACTATTTGAACTGTTTGACAAAGTCAGCAGCTGTATGAATAAGGGAGATGTGGTTCACATACTACCCTGGTTTTCCAAAACTCTATTTCTAAGATATTTTTCCCAAGGCTTCTAAGGAAACTTCTGTGCAGAAGAGAGAATGTTAGAAGATAGAGTTAACACACAGAAACCAAAAAGAGGAAGAAATGGCTAATTCTTACCATGAAGAGATATAAAGAATGAAATGAAAATGCTTGCATTTCGTTTGAAAAGTTCTTACCTTCTTTTCTCAACAGGATTGGTATTTTAAATATCATATTCTACCTCTAACAAAGAGATCAACCGGAAGTGTATCTCCTGTGTGCAGGGAGTACTTTGCTTTTTCCCTAATGTACAACCACAAGTGTTGTGGAACTGTTTTGTTACTTGTCATTAGAATGCTATGCATTCCAGCAGTTAATACATCTATAATGCTACCAAGATATTTTTCCATATAGACTTAAAGGCGGTTTCTTGTCTCTGATCACAGATTTTTCCTCTGTACTCTTAAATTTCCTGAATCACTTTTCTGTACTTCAATTTTACAGCAATTTAGAAGTTATACTTGCCTTTTCTCTTCTTGCTTTTATATATAAACTCATTGATTCTGTTCACACAAATTGCTTAAAAATACTCTAACTCCTGACATCTCTCAAAAGTAAAGGTTTGAGGTCAAGTTATTTTGTTTTAGTTTTGACTTCAGGTATATAGAGCTATGAAAACTTTTTTTTTTTCTTTTCTAAAGGAACTATCAATTTCTTTTTGTACTTTTTATGCATTTGAATGTTTAGATTCATTTATCTTTAAATTTTCCCCAATTTTGGAAAATCAAGTCTTTTTTCTGGAGACCCTAAATAACAAAACCCAGAGATTACCTTTCTGGAAAACATCTATCATGCCCTCAACAGGCATTTCTCTAAAAATTTTAAATATTTTAATTGAAACACTTTTTTTAACACACAGAAAGAACCTGACAATTCTCTGCTGAATACTCTTGCAGCTGAAGTCTTTACCAAACAAACATTCCTGCAAGTATTGCTTAGTTTTATGCCTTGAAATAGTATAAACACTACTGTTCTGTCAATTTTCACTCAGTGAAAAAATAGCTGAATGTTTGCTTTGATGCCCAGTTGCATTGTTAAAAACATAAAACCTAGGGCTTTGTCCCCACTTAGCCACAAACCTGACACTAAATGTTGACTTTATAGATGAGTCCCACCTCAGGTTTTTACCCATATAATTTGCTGTGTGAATAAGGGATTATTTGTGTATTTGAATGGGGTAGCCTGATGTCAATTTATTTCAAGTATCCTCATTCTCAAGTAATTATAGCCTAATTTTATTCTGAATTTCTTCTCTGGCTAAGACAACCCACAAGAACCTAGTCCTTACCCTCAGGAATACTCAGAAGTCACTTCCAAAGTTTTAAAAACATATTAAAGTTTTAGCTCCTAAAAAAAAAAAAAAGTGAAAATAAGCAGATTAAATTCACATCAGCTGTTCTTGATCTTTCCTTTAGTTATATCTAAGCATTTCTGTTTCAAACCTGAAGAAATTGCATGGCTGAAAATAGGTTTCGTATTAGAACTTAATTTGCTAAAGTATAGACCAGAAGGTCAGGGGTTTGGGCATTTATTTTGCTTGGTTTTGTTAGGATTTTTTTTTTTAAAGAATTTTACTTTACCAGATAGAAGGTGCTGCTAAAACAAGAGTGAAATATCACAAGCAATGGAGATAATGTCATACACTCATGCTGAAACAGAGACAGCTCATTCCTAACTCACAGAACAAGATTATAACTGCCTGTTTCTCTTTTCTGCACAGATTTAAAATACAGGCAGAAAAATAAAGTAGGCAGTCTTCTTTTCTTTTCTACCCTAGAGAATATTTATTCCAGTACAAACATGTTCTAAGTCGATAACATTGTTTTGAGATGATGCCTTTTTCTCCACATTAGACACTCCAATCCAGAACATGATGTTCTTAGAACTCTGAGTAACTCAAAACAGACACTACTATTGGAACCACAGGTATAAACTCACACTTACTTATACATCCACTTTTCTAAGCTTGTATTGACATTTTTAATGCATTTGAAGTCTCCTTTTAGGGCCTGAGCACCATACTTTGATGTGTTATGAGCTAAACTTGGTTTGGCCTGTATCTCTTATCACCACACTCTGGGCCTTCACTGTCAAACAAGATTCCTTAGCTTGCTTAACACAACCATCAGGTCATGATCTTGTCAGACTTCATAAAATATACAAAATATACTTCACATGGATATCACCACTAAAAAGAAGCAAGCACAAATTTTCTGAACATATGAAACACATCTACTTAAATATTTAATTTCCACTATTTCTCTTGTAGTCTCTTCTTGGTCATTAGGTTTTTGCCCTTGCTAGGTAGGGTCAAGTATCTGCCATTAATGATTAGGGCAAACCAGAATCTTCCATATGCTAGCTACTGCAAATTCAGTCAGCATCACGATAAAAGAGCTTACTTAGTTTTAGTTTTTTAGAATATTCCCTATTTTTTTAATATATGAAAGCATTGGAAGCATAGAAATCTGCATACTTTCTATTACATGTAGTTATGCTGAATTTGAAGAGGGGTGAAGGACAAAAGCAAAAAGCAGCCATATTTCTGTATCCATTCCTTAATAACAAGTCAGCATCTTCAACTAACTTTCATCTGCAGTAATTACACTTGTGAATAGAAAGTTCTGTATTTAAAACACAGCACTACTAAATTACAATTTACATGAAAATTAAGTTTCAGCCTTCAATAAGCTTTTCAGTTTAGAATTTTCATAGATGCCCTCCAAGTTACACTCCAGCTTATATGATACACCAAAATCATCAGTTTTTCTTCCAGAGAGTTGAATATTCTTTTGCAATCCAGTCAGTCTGGTGTCTTGTCCTACTTTTCTTTAGCGATGCAAATAAGCTAATCCTTCTGTGCATGATCTCTTCATTTTATTGTGCAATTTAAAAAATGTTATAAAATTCTGCTTAACAAATATATTTTGTGAGCCATACTCTTTTAATCTTATACTTCATATTATGTCCTGAAGAGTTATCAGTTGCAAAATCCCCTTCCTTATAATGACAAGATGCTTTTCTCTACTGTCTTTAATGAGAATACATTACTACCATATCAGCCACAAACTGAAATTCCTATTTTCTCTGTCCCCTTTCCTTGTCCTTTCCTTAAAATTACTTTTCATCCTGTGTCTGTTAACACCAACCGTAAAATGTGTCGTCAAGCATCAGTGGTTATATACTAGCTTAAAAATAGAAAAGATTCTTCTCTCCTGATTAGGACAGAGCTGCCTATCATTCAGCTGAATTACACATCACTGAGGATGAAAGAAAATTTTGCTTGGTGTCCTAAAAACTGTAGACTTATAGAGTGTTTTGGGGGTTAGGTGGATAGGGACACAATGGGAAAATTGGA
>JANHFX010027240.1:15039-29584 GCA_027560015.1 Chloroceryle amazona
GCTTGGTGTCCTAAAAACTGTAGACTTATAGAGTGTTTTGGGGGTTAGGTGGATAGGGACACAATGGGAAAATTGGAATTGTACTGCTAAATAAATTTGAAATACTTTATCCTAATTTTACAGACCACATATTGGCATCAAAAGTATGAATATTTAAACAAAAAGGTGAATTAAAGTAATATTTTTAAATTCAGTGTGCATTTGTTCCACAGCATTTTTATCTAATACTTGCAGAGCCAATGTAGCAATGAAAAGAAATAAATTAGATTCAATTCCATCTTTAAATAAAACATCAACAACACTCTCAGATGTGTCTTTAAGCAATAACAGGCAAAGGAATAACACAGCTTGATTTCTTGATTCTATAAAAAAAGCTTTCCAAGCTAGTAGCTATCCAAATTCTTTTTGAATGGGTAATCTTAATGCTGTTCTCATAGTATATAACTGTACATTACAGAATGTAAAATATAATTTTAAAAAGACATTTTGTCTAGTTCCCTATAATATATAAATATATAATAGTTTTCAACATGTGAAGAGCTCACCACTGCTAGTACAGGATCAATCAAAATTTAGACTTCATTCTACTTAGAGGCAAACGTTATGTTATCCATGAGTAAACAACCCCCTGTAAAGTCATCCCTGAAGGACAAAAACTGTTCATGAAAAATGATCAGTTAGTAAGTATATGTCATACTTATTCAGTTTTTCCCTTTTGATTTAGAATAAATCAATTTTATATAAATTATTTTGAACAGACTAACTATTAAGCACATATGATGATTTATGTTCCTTATTTTTCAAATTTGACTGTCCTTAGCAATGTAAGAGTTACACTAAAAAGACCTAACATTTCTTCTGTAAACATTTCCTGACAATTTAAGTTTCTCTAACATGTTCAATTCACAGATCTTTCTCTGTTTTTTCTCTTTTTTTTACTTTATACAGAATTTTAATGCATCACTTCAGACTCACCACAAACTTCAAAGTTTATTCCAGATACAAAACCAGTTAGAATAATCTGTTCAAAGACATAATGTTTGAAGATTACAATATGTTCAAAGACATATTGTAAATAAATTGTTTACAACAAGATTTTTTGATACTTCTCTTAACAGTGTCCTCAGATAAATCTAATTGGTTCCTATGTCCCAGGTAAAAATTGCAGATTTTCTGTATAATTAGACCCATACCTCCATTGAAGACTATTTATAAATAAAATCTTATTTTAACAGGCTCTAGATATGTCTCTCCACACTTAGTTTCCAAGTGTAGAAAATCTCCATATAGCCTTTGGGAAAAGCTGTAAAATACCAACACATTAATAAAAAGTTGAATTCTATTAAGTTAAAATTATGTAAATAGGCAGATGTTAATATCCATTTCAGTATTTGAGGAAAGCGTATCCTTGGAATGGCAATGCTTCTACACTTTCATCTTCCAAGGAAGTTAACAATTTAGTGTTGTCACCTTTAGGCTTGAGCTCATGAGTTTTCTCACCTAAGAGTTACACTTTTTCAAGAAATGTAATCAGTATGTAAAGCTTTTTTAAGGTGTTTTTTATAGTGTTTTTACATTACATGGCAAGGTAAACTTTGGCCTCAGCTGCCATTTCATGTACATGAACATATCTGAGTAACCCTAACATTTTAACAAATATTGATTTAATCTATCTATCACTTACAACATTGCTTAAAAAAAATATTTTAATATTCTTCTTGTTCTTAAAGGATATGATCTTATAATTTGTTTAGAGCAACTCTCATAAATTTAGAGTATTCCTTAGACTTTGTATCAAACCTAGGTCATACAGAGGGCCAGTACTAAAGTGACATTGAGGTTGGAACATTGCATTAGTTTGTCCACCTAAATTGAAGCTGATGTATGAAAGTGATGCACTTAAAAATGCTTCAAGTTAAAATGAAATTATGATGCTTACATGTGTAAAAATATACATAATATTTAATTAATTTAACTTTTTCAAGATAATATTATACATATTTGCAGGATCGGTGAAGAAGGCATCCTACAAGATGAAAATCTACGATCTATCGTAGGGTTCCTTTTCTTTAGGACTTGTCCTAAATTAGGTAATGACTGCATCTCCAAAATCTTTTGTAACTTGTGAAAATTTGGAAACAGAAATGAGAACAACTTTCTAAAAATGTAAAATCAAAACCAGTTTTTTCTCCTTGGAATTATCTATGATCGTCAGGAAACAAAGCTCTGTAAACATGTCTGATCTCTTATAAGACTAAATCCCAGAAATTCTTATTATTCTGACTTTAAAGCCATCTTTCCAAGTGAAGAACACCAATTTACAGTGGTAACTCAGATACCACTACCCCATGAAAAATATTCCTTTCCCCTAAACTTTCTCCAGAACTGTACAAAGAAGACAGTATGTTAACATCACAGCCAACTTATTTCAAAGAAATGTTGACATCTTCCAATTTTGAAGCTCAGTCTCCCATGCTATAAATATCATCACAGTATGATGTCACAACACCATTTCTCAGTTAGACACCTTTACTCCATAAACACAGTTTCTCACCTCCATCTACCAAGTAACAGATTCAAAAAAAAATCATGCAGCAGATCTCCAATGTCTGGGATTTGGAAAAAAAAATAATATATCCTTTTAACTCAAAATATTCCTGATGCTCTTCATAAAACCTCAATACCTTAATATGATGATGTCACAACTCCTTCTCCTCCCCTGCAGCTGGATGATAAAATATAAATGGCAAAGATGATTATTCCCTTTCTAAAGAGACTTTTTCCAGTCTCCATTTGCATTGTGTTCTGCACTTACCCAGGGCATGCACCTTTCATAAAGATTAGTTTAACCTGCTATCAGCAACACACAGAACTATGTGCTAGTACACACTGGGGAGGACTGAGGGTCTCATCTAGTTAACGTGTTAAACTCTTTCTCTGGGGAAATTATGGCATGGGTAGTAACCTCAGAGCATATGCCACTATGCCATCCAGATACCAAGCACTTGTGACAATAGTAAATTTAGATATAAACAAGACCCCAAAAATCAAAAATAATACAATACAATAGACTTCATCTCTCCTCACCTTTTTAATCTCTGCAGGTAGCATGGCATGTGTGAACACAAAGTATGCAAAGCTTAAGGAAATTCAAAATTCTGAGCAGGAATTCAGTTACATTTCTTGACCTTCCCTTCTTTAGTAAGATTATGTAGACACACTGAAAAGTACCCCAGACTTGCATCATAGGTCACTGATTACTAATTGAAGAGGTGGGATGAAATAAACACTTAGGAGATGAAACAATCTACTACATAAGGAATCTGTCGAAATGAGCCATTTAAAATAAACAGAGCATCTTTGAGGAGCACTGGTAGGTTTCAAGTAGAAGGGTCTATGTGTTTGGGAGTGACTTGCACCTCATAACTATTTGTATTGCACAGCTTTCTCAAAACTCTGCCCTTAAAGTGTTATTTTGTCTTTTACTGCCTGGCTCTATTTTTTTTAGTCAAGAAGATTAACATGTCTTAATTGGTTAACTCAAAATCAGACCATCATCACAAGCAGAATCTTTGGTAATTTATGGAAGATGATACCTTTTGAGTTACTATATAATTGTTTTAGAAGTTTTAATAGCAAGCAAAAGGAACTGGAACTTTTCACTGACTTGAATAAATTTGATGTAATTTAAGATTATATAGTGAAGTGATTTGGTAGCTTAGAATGCTAACACACTTTTAAAATACTGTTTTCACTTCTAATGTGAAGATAAATTATATTTGCTTTAAGAATGTTATTTGATTATTATAACTACCTTAGTTCAAAGACCTGGCAAAGAAAGAAGCTGGGGCTAAGCAGAGGAGATACTTAGGATAATCTAGTTTAAGAGTAGAATAAGCACATAATTCTGAAGAGGGAGAAAGACAAGAACAACTCAAGAAGAAAAGTAAAAAAAAACCAAACTAACCCACAAAGTAGCTAATTGTTATGCAAGGATGCAAAAACTTATGAAAACAAAAAAATAGTATTACCAGTATGAATTTGAAGTTCGGAAAACAACTATTGCTAAATAAATATTTCTCTTTTCTTTTTGTTCAGAAAGATTTTTTAAGGAAAGACAAGGATTGAAATCTTCA
This sequence comes from Chloroceryle amazona, assembly GCA_027560015.1. Taxonomy (NCBI): domain Eukaryota; kingdom Metazoa; phylum Chordata; class Aves; order Coraciiformes; family Cerylidae; genus Chloroceryle; species Chloroceryle amazona. Next base: position 19,176 of record JANHFX010027240.1, read on the forward strand.
CATGCACAAAAGATTTCTACTAAAAGTGATCTCCCTGTCCCTGATGGAAAAAGTAACAAATGGTGGGCTTTAACACATTTGAAAAGTAACAGGAAATCTTTACAATGGTAAGGGTAGAGAACTAGTACAGATTAGTTAGGTCATGCAGTATTCTTTAGTAAATAGCTTTAAAGAACTTCCTAGAAGAATCATTGTCAAAAGCAACAAGGGAACATAGCTACCAGTTTATACCCAACATACTCTCATGCTCCACCAGCTGCCTCAACACATACTCATTCACAGTATAATCTCTAGCTCAGTGAAACTAGAATTCAAGGCACTCTGTTAACAGAGCTAGGATTGCAGTCCCAGGGAGATGCAAACATAATTACACTCATGTCAACCTGCTTCTTAACCCAGTGGACACGAACAAGTTATTTACTAACCTTCCTAACCTTCCCTGCTCCCACTTCATACAACTTTTTTAATTACTCAACTTCTTAAGAGGTTTTCCCAAAGGTCTATTGATTTTTCTCCATTTACCATATCTGGCTTAATTTGTAACAACAACTTTTTTTGTTGTTGGTAGTGGTGTTTTGTTTGTTTGTCTGTGGGGTTTATTGGTTTGGTTGGTTGGTTGGTTTGGTTTCGTGGGATTTTTGGTGGTGATGGTTTTGGGGTTTTTGTTACTTTATTTTTGGTTTTGCTTTGTGGGGGTGTTTGTTTGTTTGGTGTTTTTGTCTGTTTGTTTCTTTGGGTTTGTTTTCTTTTTTGGAAAAAGCCTTTGTCTACCTTTGTCTTAGCTTTGGAAAAATCCAAAGGTAACTTTATCTCTTGGTATTGACCTATAAGGTCTCAGAAAATAAACAAAAAGATTATGCCAGCATAAGAGGAATGAGAAGTATAAAGCTGCTAAGGGTGATCACTGAAAAAAGGATCATTACATTTCCCTGCAGGTTCTCTGGAGTATTAGAAAAATCAGTAATACATAAGGATGAATAAAAAAACCCAGTATAAACCATGTAATGAGGAATGGGATGTGAAAGAGAACAGAAGGGAAAAACATCTTACGTCAGTGTAGTAGAGAAGCCAACAGTACTAATTGCTTAAAGAAGTTCCAAAAAAAGGGATGAAGCAAATTAACTTAGGTTTTTGTTGTTTGTTTTTTTTTTTTTTCTGCATCTTGGCATAAACAGTATTCACTAGCGAAGTTTAGCAGAACACTGCACATTTTATGAGGGTATAAACTGTGACTTATGCCAGGTGAACAGCTTGGTAAGCCATGTAACAGACATTTTAACATGTCTGAAAAAAGTAAAAGTTAGCTCAGGAGTCACGTACACACCGCTATGGGTGATTTACTGTTTGCACAGTAGGATAAATTGTACTCAGATGATTTCCAATCGTGAAGCTTCTTAAAATGACACTCAAATGTTTTCCTGTGCCACATCGGGATGAATATAAAACACATAAAATACAGACATTTATACATATAATGATTTTATTGCTCCAAAGAGAGAAGACATAATTGGTCATAGTTTGGTGGGTTTGATTTTCTTTTTTTTAGCTAGAGCATATTTTTATACTACATAGAATGCCTTCATAAATTAATTCTTTTGCTAAGAAATCTTTGACATATAATATTTAATATTAAGGAACTGTGGCCAGTAAAATATAAATATGAAATTAGTATGACTTTAGAACTTTTAAAAATCTTCATTGTACTGAAGCAACATATCAATGTGTAATTAATGCCTTTTTGAACTTTTATTTCAGTTGAACACAAGTTATTTAAAGAAATATAAAAGTATATTTGTGAAACAATGTCCTGTGACAAACAGAAAATAAAACTATCAGTCAAAAAGAGAAAGGGCAGTAGAAAAGCATCATGCATTTTTAAATCTCAGAAGTCTGGTCACAAACATGGCACTTATTTATAGTAAAGGCTTACCAAACCTTTCATTTTTAAGTCTTAGCAGGTAAGGTGTGTTAGAATGTCTTTAACAATCCTCCAGGTGTTGTACTTTCTAGGTATAGTATATTTAATGGATATATATTGAAATTTTAAGTCAGATTCTATTATTGTCAATGTAAGAAATTCAAAATAAACTTAATGAAGACAAAGTTAGCCTAATTGTTATTACAGTTGTGTCATGCAAACAAGTAACTGCTCTTTTGAGTTGCTGAAAATGCAAGGTATTTATAAGCTACAGTCTGTTAAGCAGCAGAAGTCTTTCATTTGAGAGGGAAATGCCACTGAATCAACTGAATCACACAAATTAACTTGAAATTTAGAAGCTACTGCAAAATCAATTGTTATAGTTCCCTAAAAGTTCTATATCTCTGAGCTTGGAATTCAGTAGCTTTAAATAATATCAAAAAAATCAAAGAAATGGTAAGCACCACATATCCTCATTTTTAATATAAAACTTCATTAATATTCAAAGATTTTATCCCTTCTAGCTACCAGGAAACTAATTTAACAACATTTCCTGGAATATACATGAATTTCTAACCAAACCATTAACTATGACGTGATTTGCTTTTATATGAACCTACAGGAGACTGGTGAGAAGAGACCTCTCTTCCAGACAGTGTTCACTTTTCATTACTCTACCATATTCTAGCAGGCTCAATGGATGCAGTTTCCTTTAAAAAATATGCCAAATCTTAAGAATTAGTATGACTATTTCCTAAATAAGGATAAGCTGGAATTACAAAAAATATGCTTATGCATCCCACAGAATCATTCCTGACCACCATTTATTTGATATTTTTTTTTTTATTCTATATTATCCAATAAAAATAAATTTTCCATAATGCAGGTGGTATGGTAAAACACAGATAGGCAAATGCAAAGGCATTAAAGCTGACAAATGTCCATTTATCTTCTTTTTCATGATAACCTTTTCACTTTAAAAAAGACCTTTTGATCAAGTTCATTGGAACTGGGATCACTTTCCATTCCAAGCTCTGCCATAGAGTAGGCATTTGATCTCATTCTCCTAAGGCAAGGCAAAAAGGTAACACAGAACATCACCATATACAAAAAGTAAGGATTTAAGTCATTTTAGGAAAACTTCTTTAGTCCTTTTAGGATAACTATGTTTATTTCTCTATATATCCATAAATACAAAATGCGTTATATACAACAGAGTTCTGACCACAATGAAGTGGACAGATTTTCACTAGATTTCAGCAAAACCTGTGGCAGATCTATGTGAGCAATTTCTGTTTTCAATAAAATAAGAAATAATGAAATCAAATGCCATTAATATTCAAGCAGAAGAGCTTTGTGTTCATGTATTCCATAGTGAAACAAACCCTTCATTAATTGCATAGATATTGTCTGCCATATTTGCAGATGCTAAACTTTATCAGGTTGTTCTTACTAATTTCAGTTGACAAATAAGATGCAGATAAATGCAGAGTTTAGTGAAAGTAATCCTCTAATTCTTTCTAATATTCAATAATTAGTATATATCACACTATGAAAAATGTGTATCTTAAATTTTACTTTAATATCTTTCACAAAATTTACTTTAATATCTTACCAGGAACACTAATGATGTCTTTATAATTCATTCTAACTGTCAAAACCACAAAAGCCTTTGTAAACCCTCCAACCTCCCTGGAATTACTGTTATTTTACTTACTGCAGTGTAACTTTTCTATGAGTTTTGTCATTATTAGGAGCTACATTTTTTAACATGCATGAAATACAAGTCTGAAATAGCATGGGTGTAAGGGACTATGATGCATTGCCAATTGAAAATGACCAGACAGCAATTTATATATGCATATTTCTCATGTTTCATACACACTGTGCGCATTAAAAAAAAAAAAATAAAATTAAAAAGTCATAGACTGCTAGGTTCTGTGTCCTGTATGTTATTTAGTACTGCATATATCCACAACAGTGACATACAAAACTTTTATTTTAGATGAGTTTTCTTTAGCAGTACCTGTAAAACATCTTATAGGAAAAAAGCATTGTCTACTGCAATTAAAATGTGACTGCAATGTGAAGCCTAAGCAAAAACTATGATATTTTAAAATACACATTTTACACTTAAAACCAATGTAATTCAAACTGACATACTGTATTGATACTGATATTGATGTATTGATACTGATATTGATGTATTGATACTGATATTGATATATTGATATTGATACTGATTTGAACACAATATCATAGAATCATTAAGATTTGAAAAGACCTTTAAGATCATCAAGTCCAACCATCTACCCAACATTATCATGACCCCTAAACCACATCTTGAAGTGCCATGCCTACACAATTTTTTAACACCTCTGTGGATGGTGACTCCACCACCTCCCTGGGCAGTCTGTTCCAAAGCCTCCCCACTCATATCACTTTCAAAGAGTAATAACAATGTTTATGTGTATTCTAGAAGAGGGACTCTGAATGTAGCCTACATCTCCACATTTAGAATGAAAAAAATTATCCTCCTTAAAGAGGAAGCAAACAGTATTTGATACAAAAACAAACAAAAATATCTCCAAATGGTAAAATTAATGCTTTTCAAAGTTTGTTTTCAATTATAATTTCCAATTTCGGGCATAAATACAAACGTGAATTCTGACAAATGGACATTAACTCAAAACAAATGAACTTTCATCAGAAGATTCTAAACATATAGAACACAGGAATCCTTGTAGTACTTGCTTCACCTAGCTATTGAAAAGTGAGTACTGTTTGACAGACCCTTGAGAACAGATCAACAACACAGGACTTACAAATCATACTTTTAATCAAACCCACCATGACACAGTAATAATGCTACATGAACTTTCTGTAAATTCATTGTGGATATGTAAGCTTACTATAGACAGCCTAATATTCAGTAAAGAGTAGTATGAAGTGCGACAGATACTTCAATGTAAAGGAAAAGGATGTCCCCGTCCATTGCAAATCAGTTCAAATTTTGAATGTGAACTGAAGGGTGATATTAAACAGGGAGATGACACCACAAAGTATCTTCTAAAGCATTTTCTCAGCTCATAGAAAAGCAAAATGACCACTAGCCAGATACATTCTCATTTCCGACAATCTCATTTACTTACTGACGGATTGTTGCTTTATAAACATATATAAACTACCTAAATACAAAATTCAACACAGTGTTTGATGCATGATGCAAATCCTTGTATGGTTTGAAGACATGATCAGTGGCATATTAGCAAATATAAATATTGCAATAATATATTTCATTTATTTTTAATGCATAAAAACTACTAAAACCTGGAGATAATAACACTATTCCAATCCCTTCTGCTAATACTGTAACAGCATTCAAATTATTTTTGCATATTTATACTTGTATGATTTAATTACAATATAAGAAATGAACGATCACTGGAATTAATATTTTAAATTTAATTTGACACTTCACAATATTGTTTGCATTTTTATCTCCTTTTATGTACAAAAGGCAGGGCTCGCAAATTAAAGAGAAGTAGAAACTTGGGGTTTTGCAATACTAGCAGCATATGATATTTATTACAGGAGTTAATAAAGGGGAAAGTAAAAGGTTTTTAATATAGCTTACTTGTTTCCATTTTAAAACTCACTGACATTTGCTAATATCTTTGCTAAACTAACTTTCCAATTCAAAATTGTCCAAGCCAGTTGTCTTCCCTTTTCTGTAGTTTTCTAGCCAAAGGAATCCATTAACAGCTACCTTAAGAAAATATACATTTTTCTTAAAGTAACAGTTTTTAGATATTTTACTAAGAAGTTGTAACACATTTGGAGCAGGGAATGGCATTTTTTGAAGGAATCACTTTACATAGAGAAACATGATTTTTACTCTTTTTTTTTTACTCTGCAGAGTTTATCATCTCTGAAAATTATGTATTTTGTTGTGCATATATATACACACACAAGAGAGGTTTACCAATGTCTGATGTTTAAACAATCTGGAAACCCAGTCTGCACCTAACATGTCCTGGCCACTCAATTTCCACATTAGCCAGATTTTCACATGGCTGAAAACCTGGAAGAGTTATACTTGAGAAATGAAATAAAATGCATATTCAAGAATTAGTGTAACTTAACAGTGACACATACGTCTTTTTCTATTGCTAGGAAAATTATTCCTTACTTAATGGGTCACATTAGTAGATTTCTTACAAATACTTATAATGTTTTAGAGGGAATTAACATGAATACCTCAATTTTTGGTTGGTTGTTTTGTTTGGTTTGGGTTTTTTTTGAAAAAAAGGATAATCAACCTCTTAATGTCATTCCTCCATAAGGTTTTTCTTAGTTAAAAGAAAAAAAAACAGACAAACACAACAAAATAAAACAAACAAAAACCACCCACCCACACAAAAAAAAACAACTGGCATCCCAAATTACTTTCACTTGGAATAAGGGAAAGTGCATGTAATCCAAAAGTATCCCAAAATGCAGGAGTCTCCCAGGGATTTCATAGGATCATTTAGGCTGGAAAAGACCCTTAAGATCATGGAGTCCAACTGCAAACCTAACACTGTCAAGTCCACCATTAACCATGTCCCTCAGCACCACATCTACATGTCTTTTAAATACTTCCAGAAGTAAAACCAGAAATAAATAATGCCTTGAAAGTGCATCCAAATCTCTCAATTATGCTTCTTCCACACACATGCTCTCTGACATATAGATGCCATATATATATGACTATATAATGACATATAGTCTTTGGCACAAACAGTAGTTCCCTAATATTTATAATATCATGAGTATGTCAACAACAATTAGGACTTTACTGTGCCCACAGAGTAAGCAAAGGAAATAATTTTAAAGAGACAGTAGAGACTATAACAAATAATTCACTACAATGGACAAGAAATAGCTATTGTCCATTCAGTAACAATGTCAAAGTAGTCCTTTGCTGGTTAGTTAGGAAAAACGAGCTCATAACTGAATGCTGAGAATGCAAGAATATCAACTATCTGAGATAAATTAAAAGCCAGAATTCTATATAGGCCATTAATTTTGCATCTGCTGTAGAAATAAAAGTCCTTAGCAAATTCTAGCAGCAGGTTACCAAGTAGACAAGAGGAACTAAGAGAAATTCATCCCTGAAAACATGATGAGGTGAATTTAGAGTTTATAACTAACAAAAAACATGACTTACATAACTAGAAGCACCTAATCACAAATAGCCTTCAGGAACAACTTAGTTATAGCTTCTAAGGCAGACAATGGTAGTAGCACATAATGCAAACGTGTCTAGTTATGAAAGTATGGCACTACTTGTAATAGAATTATAATAATAATACTTGTGAGGCAGCTAGATGGTAAAATGAAAAAAATATTACAGTTGATAATGTGATTATTTTATCCTGTTTGAAATTAATATGCTCCCTGTCATCTTAAAAATGTAATTTTGACCCTATCTAATATCATTATTGATATTTCTGAAGTTCTTAGTTTACAGAAACAAGCAATAAAGAAAGAAATATATAAAAACTTTGCTCTGAATTTGTTAATCTGTTTATACAATAACTGTTGTATTGCCCTGTCAGGCTCTGAGGATGGATACATAGTTCTTTCCTCTGCTTGAGGGACTGAACATACACCTTTAAGGAAATTATTCCTACCCTAACTAATAGGATCTCTAAGCACTTGCTCTTAGACAATCTTGTTGATGCTACTGCAATCTGAATGTTATAATATTGAAATTCATGTAATAGATTCATGTACTACTCAGACAAAAAGCCATACTGAAAAATACTTTAAAAGTCACATATTTTATTTGGACTCCCTTTCTTATATACTGTCCAAGTATTAGTCTATAAAGTTTGACTTTTTCTTGTTTTCTGGCTCAGTGCATGCTGTCACAGGTCATAGCTATTGAAACAGCATGAATAGAGGAGACTGATAGAGACCTTCCCTCTGTTCCCCCAGACATGCTCATACCGCTGTGAGGAAATGGCAAATATTAGTGTTCTTTTTCATGACTATTATGTGCTCTCTGTGTGGTTATAATTCATGACTTGCTAAGGGGCAAAATAAGAATTGTTTGTAAGCATGACAAAGTAGGAAAGACAAAATGGTGACCTACATAAAGAGCATCTCAAACAATCAAATCTAATAGCAAGGGCATCAGCTGTAAAGAAACTACTGGTGTTGCTAGCTCATTTCCTATTTTGTTTCCAAAATGTTATTTTTTATATCACTGAATGTGTTCTGTCAGAGTCTACTACTAAGAGTTTATGCTGAGGCCTATCACATTAGCTCTATTGCTGCAGGGCGGATTAGAAGGTGAAGAAATTTAAGTGTGGTTCTGCTGCCCTGTTTCAGTTCAGCAGGATGCAAGTCACACTTGTCGTTTCACAGGTGAACTTGAGAGGGACACAGAGAAGTCCAAAGTACATCCAGTCATTTAACCATAACAAGTAATTTTTTTTTTTTCATATTTTTTTCAAGTGGGCTACTAATTGACAGAATTCCATATATACATGAGAATCTGAAGTCTGTCAGACATGAATGGCTCTCTCAGTAATGCAGTTTCTAGTTTATACAAGCTATCACAACAAGCAAAATGCATATCACAGACATTTTTAATTAGATAAGAAAATTTAATCTGTTTATATGCAAATGCAATCCTACATGCTATGACATTCAAAAATATACAGTTGTACAGGTTTACAAATGAACTGACTTATTTGTGGTTAGGGTAAATGCAACATTACTAGTCTTCTCAGGACAGCAATTCTGAAACACCTGCTGCAGGAAGGATGATGCAACCTAAAGCTCACCAGCAGTCATACAATGTGAGCAATTACAGATTGCTTTTGTTATTAATTTTAAATGGGCTACCACACTTTGTTTGCACAGACTTTTAATTGTACACATACCAAGCCCCACAAAATTCCATGTAGGCCATAGGTCCTTGAAGCATTGCTAAATCTGAGCTGTTTCAAAATATGTTAGTTTATTAGGGGAATCAAGTTCCAAGTTTCAAAAGGGCACAGGAAAATACATAACACTTTGCAGTCTGCAGTACTGCAGAAGGGCACCTACTGAGAAAGCTAACAATAACTGAACATTTCTTTTGACAAAGGAAAAAAGCATAAAACAGTCTAATCCTTAATGTTCTACATATGCTAAACTGTGCCCAAAAGCTTGTATGCACTAGTGTAACTATAGCTGCAAATGCTAAAATGCCATTAAAAAAAAAAAAAGCAGCCCTGGTTGTTATCTTACATTTTCAAATATGAATGGAGTTTACACAGAAATTATTCTCTTCAGATGTTTCTTCTGTAAGTTTGTTGTTTGGTTGGGTTTTTTTCTTCTGAAGAGGTGGACTCAATTAAAATGAATTAATCTGAAGGTAGAATACAATGTGCTTGAACATACAGTTTGCATATTAGACTGAAAAATACCTTAAATACACAACCGATGAGGTAGGTAAAATAAAACTATTTTTAAGAATATTTCTGTTAGAAAGATAGGAATCCCAGAAATAAATAGGCATAAGATATATCAAATATACCTTTAATATATTAAAGGTATATTAATCATATTACCTCATTAATTCTGAATAAATCCGATACATGTACAAGTATCACTACCTTTCAGAGGTATCAGTTCCTCAGTGAGCCTTCTCCAAAGTGGTTGTTTTAAAGGCAACAGGAAAGACACTTAACTGTCAGAGACATACCATAAGAACTATAATGACATCTTAGACTAGGAAACATCACCTGTCATTGAAGGCCTGGTTAAAAGATAAATTAGCTTTAAAAGATAATTAAAAGGATAATTAAAAGTCTTTGACAAAATGAACGCTTGGCCTAGCTAGTTTAACTATGCTTTTTGTCATGGCTTATTCAAAAGTAGTGTATCTGTTTGATGTTATGCCTTTCAAGTACAAAGAAATTTAAAAAAACTTGTCAATGGCAATAAAATGTAAAGGCATTCCACAGGATGAACACAATGGGAAGTGTAATCTTTTGATAAAGGCAATTCTTAGGGCAGACAGAATAAGACACAGCTCATACAAAATTCCTGCGTTGTACAAAGAAACATTCTGCATCTATAGCGCTCAGCTCTATGAGACTTCACCACTGGCAGGCATATTAAAAGCTGTTGCTTAAGTGCCAGCTCTGTGCTGAGGCTTGCTGTTGAGCAAAGGGTGAGAGATTCTGGAAGAGGAGAAGGGAATTTGCAGTTGCAGTGCAAGTCTTAGTTATTGAAGGAAGCACACCAACTTCTCAGTCTCGTTTACAGGGGAGCTGAGCTGGTGTACCAGAAACAGAGGCCATCATCCTCCCTGCTGCCCGTATGCTACATGGCAAAGAGCATAGCACGGGGGCAATTGCCCAAGGGCAGTTCAGTTTAAGAAGTTGGTGAGAACTCACTTGGAATACTGTGTCCAGCTCTGGAGCCCTTAGCACAGGAAGGACATGGA
>JANHFX010027241.1:0-34270 GCA_027560015.1 Chloroceryle amazona
CATGAGGATAACTGGTCTGACTATTAAAGACTGAGGCAAAGAAGGCATTAAGTACCTCAGCCTTTTCCTCATCCTTGATAACAATGTTCCCCCTCACATCCTATATGGGGTGGAGATACTCCCTGGTTCTTTTTCTGATGTTTATATATTTGTAAAAACACTTTTTATTATCTCTTGCAGCAGAGCCAGGCTGAGTTCTAGCTGAGCTTTTGCCCCTCTCATGTTCTTTCTATGCAACCTAACTAAATCCCTATATTATTTCTGAGCAGCCTGTCTCTTCTTCCAAATGTGGTAGACTCTTCTCTTTCTCCTAAGTCTCAGCAAAAGCTCCCTGTTCAGCCAGGATGGTCATTTTCCCCAACAGTTTCTCTTATGACACATGGGGACAGCCTGCTCCCGTGCCTTTAAGAGCTCCTTCTTGAAAAAAGTCCAGCCTTCCTGGACCCCTTTGCCCTCTAGGACTGTACCTCGAGGGACTTTCTCAACCAGTGTACTAAACAGGTTGAAGTCTCCTCTTCGGAAGTCCATGGTAATAGTTTTGCTCACCCCTCTCCTTACTCAGCCAAGAATTGAGAACTCTATCATTTCATGGTCTCTAAGCCCAAGACGACCTCTGACAACCACATCATCCAGCAGACCTTCTCAGTTTGTAAACACCAAGTCCCGCAAGGCACCTCCCCTGGTAGGATCACCTACCAGCTGAGTCAGGAAGTTCTCTTCCACGCACTCCAGGAATCTCCTAGACAGTTTCCTGTCTGCTGTGTCACTCATCAAATTCTCATAGTTTTTGGCCACCCTCATAATGAATAATTTTTCCTTTTCTCTAATCAAAATGGCTTGTGACAACTTCCACACACTGTTCCCTCTCCTTTTACTGTACACCTTGGAGAAGTATCTAGGCCCAACTTCTCTACATTCTTCCAGAAGGTATTTGGAGATGGACTTTAGATCCTCTTTAGTCTTCTGTTCTTCAACCTAAACAAACCCAGTTCCTTCAGACTCTCCTCATATATTATGTGCTCCAATCCTTTGAACATCTTGGTGTCCCTTCACTGGAACTTCCTGTTGTGTCTGCTCAACTTACTGCACATCCAAATGGACTACTATCCTGTGAGGACATCGTTGTCGAAGAGCAACCATGTCATCTGGGCTGTTTTACCTTTCAGGGCAGCCTCACTTTGTACCCAATGTACTAATTCCCTGAACTCATTCCCAAAAATAGGCTGCTTTCCTTCAGACCAGGATAACTATTCTGTTACTTGCCTCCCTCACTTCCTCAGGATTTTTGACTTGACCATCCTGCAGTCAGTGCAGCCAAGGCTGCCATCAGCTTTCACATCATCATCCAGTTCCTCCCTGTTTATGAGTGTAGCTCCAGCAGAGCCTACTCAGGTCCTTCCCTTACTCAGCTCCTTCAACATCTGCATAAAAAAAATCATGCTCAGTGATATTTCATTACTCGCCTAGATTGTATGTCTCTTGTTATGTTACCCCACCACTAATGTTGCTGCTGGAATGGTTTAAGTTCCCCATAAAGGGTCAGGACCTGTGGTCATGTTGCTTCCTCCAGCTGGTTAAGGAAGACTTCATCCACTTCCTTTTCTTGATCTTCTGGTTTGTAGGAGATTTTGACCTCAGTGTCCCTATTGCTGGCATCTTCTCTGATCCCAGCCCTTAAGATCCTGATCAGTTCATTGCTCATTCAAAAGCAAATTTTTATTCCGAGTACTGCTTTATGTGGAATGCAGCTATACCACCTGCTCACCTGTTCTAACTCCATCAATCTACATCAATCACAACCACTCCAGACTAACCTCAACACACCTCTGTGATCTCAGTGAAGTTGTAGCACTCCATCTGTCCACTGCCTGTTTCCCACACTGTTTTCATCTGTGTCTAGGCACTTGAGATGGGGCCCTAGTGGGACTGCTTTCTGGTGGGAGCATTTTTCCCTGGATGCTTTTTTTCCCTAGTTTCCATTTTGACTCCAGCTCCAAGCTAACATATGTTGAAGCCCTTCTTACAGGTCAGCAAATCTGGTGACTAAGATGTCACCTGTTATTTACTCTTAAATCTATCTCTCCCCAGATGCCATCCATCTTCACAGAGAACCCAGTGGCTCTAAAAGCCTGAGCCCTCACTGACTGCATCAGCTGTTTAGCCAGGTGTGGACCCGTGGGAGGCATCTGCTTCTAACCAAGCCTTTCCCCTTGACTGCAGTGTCCAGAATTTTAAATGAGCTTTTCTTTCTAGGAGAACAAAAAAGCTTTCAGGATGACATTCCAGTGTGAATTTATCTCATTAAGGATGAGTGATTTAAATAAAGTAGGTATGCTGACATTTTACATATTTTCACTCAATTTACTTAATCTACTTGAGTAAAAGCAATAAATTTAGCAAGAGTAAAAACATTCCTTAAAAACAATTTTAAAAAGAAGCAGTCGAGTAAGGCAGTTGATTTTATTTTTTGAAAAATATTTTATGTTTCTAAACTAAGGAAAGACAAACAAGTAGAACTTCTTGAAATCTCTCTTGTTAGAATCGGGTAAAAAAAATAAAAATAAAGTAAAATGTATAAGACGGTTATTGTTTTGAACTTTATCTGGAATATGGAGAAAACCTCCTTCCCTCTAAAGTTCTTGGTCTCCTTGCAACTGCTAATCATCAAACATATACTTGTTTCAATAAGCTAAATACTGGATAAATAAGTTTCAGAAAGGAAACTTACTTAATTGTGCAGCTATGGGTTTTCATGCAGACTTTTAGACTGCTGCTTCTATCCCTTAAGAAAAACAAACACCCCCCCCCCAAAAGAAAACACACCCAAACCAAACCAACCAACCAAAAAGCAAAAACAAAAAACAACACACCAAAACCAACCAACCAGATAAATAAACAAACAAACAAACAAAAACAATAAAAAACCCCAAAGAAACCAACCAACCAACCAACCAGAAGGTAGGCTTATTAAAAGTAAAAAGAAAAAAAAAGTCACATTAAAGATTTTGCTTCTCACAATAATGGAAACAGTAGACTATAACAGTAATAATAATTAAAAAATTAAAGACTGTGTAGCTGGAGAAGTGGGTGACCCACACCAAACTAGCTCTTGCTAGTAAATTAAATTTGCTGTTTTAAGTAGGCTTATTCTAACGAGAAAATTCTCCTCTTTCCACAGTACCATCTTCCTCACCTGGTCCCCTTTTTCTATCACATCTGTGGAATGAGATAATTCCTTCCCTGCTTTCCTAGCTCTCTTCCATTCATCAACCCACAGTAAAGCCACAATCTCCCATTCTTTCTTTGCCTGACACACCCTCCATTCCAGTTACCTGTCCCATCTAACCATGCTCAGGTGTATCCACAGAAGTAATAATCCCCTTCTTTTCCTAAACCCTCTTCTATATGAAAAAACTAATGTGCAGAACAGTCTTTGACTTATTCAATACCAAAAAATAACCAGAATAATAAGTAGGAATATCATATATTTAATAAAATAAAAAAATCTGTAATCCTATAAATTAGATTTAAGAGGAAACAAGGGAAGATGAAACATAACAGGGATCAATTTAGAGCTGAATATTAAGGGCTTGCCATGATAGGATGAAGGGTACTGGCTTCAAACTAGAAGAGGGTAGATTTAGATTAGAAATTAGGAAAAAGTTCTTCACTCTGAGGGTGGTGAGACACTGGTACGGGTTGCTCAGGGAACTTATGGATGCTCCATCATTGGATGTGTTCAAGGCCAGGTTGGACAAGGCTTTGAGCAACTTATTTCTAGTGAGAGGTGTCCCTTCCCATGGCAGGGGGTTGGAACTAGATGATTTTAAGGTCCCTTCCAACTCAGACCATTCTATGATTCTGTGATTTCATGATTCTATGATTCTCTCCCTTACCTTATGTGTTGGATTAATGTAGGCTGGTTGTCAGATGCCCACCCAGCTGCTCTCTCACTCATCCTCTTCAGTAGGAGAGGAGGAGTAAATAAGATAGAAAAGCTTGTGGGTCAAAATAAATGCAGCTGCCTGGAAGCAGTTGGAACTTTTCTGGAAACAGCTGTGTCCAATATCCAGCAGCCCCTGGCCTCTTCTCACAGAAGACATTCCCATGCCTGTCCCCTGCTGTCAAAACCAGTGATACCCAATATACCTCAATAAAGCAATATTCAAAAATTCACTCATTAAAATAAGAAAGTAACTAAAATTGGGCTTCAAAAATTCATAGCTGGTGAATGTGTTATGAACTAACTGTGCCTGAGATCCAAGACAGGAAAAATGCTAACTCCAAACCACATGGAAATTTCTTGTCCATGCCAGCAAAATGCCAAATCCAGACTACTCATCTCTGCTGAAAAGCTAACCTAGTCATGTGGTTATGGCTTTAGTTTAGGCACCATTAGCTTTCTTCTGACTAGAATATATCATGAAAATGTACCCTTAGATGCTACAAACTATGTAGTACAGTTGATATCCTGTGTCAGTAAACCAAGCAGATTCAGTCTCTATTGGTGATACCTTGTGATATATGGAAGATCTTTACAAGAAGTCTTCAAATGTTTATCCTCTCCTGAGATGACTTCATAAGCATTGTGTTAAGCTCAGAGTTGGTCTATGCAAAATGAGGTTTTCTGGAAATGTAATGTATAGCAAAACTTTTCAAAGGAATGGGTTTATGCTCACAAGAGAAGCAGAAGAGGAGGGTACTAAAACTCACGTTTACAAACCTGATCAGTATCAGATGTTGAATGAGTTTAACCTTGATAAAGTAGTTGTGGTACCAAATGGTAGTAAGACTACAAGCAGAAAACTTGGAGATTAAAAAGCAAATGACATATTCTTGAAATATGCCAAAGTAGAAGATTAAAATGAGTTAACAACATTAATAAGGTTATTGTGAAGCAAACACTATAACCTTAAGTTCTAAAGGAAAGTAAAAATCTCAGGCTTTTATATTTTATATCCAGCAGCTTTCAGAACTCAATATCAGCTCTTAAATAAGCACAGAGAACCATGAAGAGTTAGGAAAAAGCTGTAATGAGAAACCTTTGAAAGCTTAGTTTCACCCCTTTGGACAAGTATCCTCTCTGTTTTGATTGCTGTGGTTCATCATAGAGCTAGCAGCAATAAGGTAGACCATGGGAGACTAAGCCTGGCTGCAAAGTTCATCCCATAATAGGAGAGAGGATCGTAACACACCTGAGCTGCAGTTCTGTGAGCAGCCAGGGAAAGATCAGTAGGTGCATATTACCTCCAAAACAACCCAGGCAAAGTACGCAAGAACTTTCCATTACACCTGGGAATAGCTTCAAAGTCCTACTCAGTTTGGAGTAACTTTTATATTGTGACATCGACCTTTCTTGTAGCACAGATATTATAATTTTCATCAGGAAATGAAGGAACAAACTTGCCAAAATATTTTTGCTTAATGCTAACTTCAAAATAAGAACAAAGGGGAGGGGAGTTAAGGCATTCATGTCATGGATGTTATTATATTTATTTATAATTCTAGAGAATACTAATGGACTATATATATATTAAAAAAAAAAAAACTAACCAAAATTCCCATTCACAAACAAATAAAAAACCACAAACCAACCAACAAACCAAAACAAGGAAAAAAAAAAAAAAAGAAAGAGAAGTAAAAAAAAAGATTAAACAGAATCACTGGAACATACAATGATGTAGCTCTATTGATTAAACTTAATTTTCATGTTTCTAAAGAATCAGTCTTTGAGATGCCATAGACTTCTAGTTTTAGCATTTATTTTCTAGTCAGAAAGAAACAACAAAAAAAATAGGATTTCTGAACTACTCAATATTTGAGACAAATTCAGATGTGACTTTAAAAGTAATGCAGCAGTAAATGAGGCTTTTGCATTTTGTGTTTGAAATAATGCAATGAAAAGGGAATAAATTGCAAACTGTTGTCATTCATGTGACAATGATAGATCTGATTCTGTAGCAGCCAAAACAAGTTCTTTAAGCTGTGCATTAGTAGGATTAATAAGAATGGAAAAATACAGAGTATTGACTATTTCCGTTCAACCATACTGCCCCCATTGTCTTTCTTCTAGCAACTGTGCTTTGTCAGCTGAAACTGTAGGTTTCAGTATCTGTTTTCCCATTGCGATACAGAACACGAACAGTTGATTCCAGTGAAATCAAAATGAGATGACCAGAAGAACATTAAAGTGATATTTTAATTTCATCTCCAAAGTTGAGAAGTAAACACAGTATGCTTATGCATGCCTTCTTATAGGGATATTGCCGTACTTTAAGTCATCTGAAGTATTAAGATGGAATCTATGTGGGGTGCAGGGTCCTATTTGCTATTCCAGGAAAGCATTGTGGCTCACTGTCAAAGTCATAGAATTACAGAATCACAGAATGTTAGGGGTTGGAAGGGACCTCGAAAAATCGAGCCCAACACCCCTGCCGGAGCAGGAACAACTAGAGCAGGCCACACAGGAACAGATCCAGGTGGGCTTTGAAAGTCTCTAGAGGAGAAACCACAACCTCTCTGGGCAGCCTGTTGCAGTGCTCTGTCACTCTCACAGTGGAGAATTTTTTCCTCATGTTGAGGTGGAAATTCCTGTGTTCCAGTTTGTGTCCATTGCCTCTCATCCTATCACAGGACACCACTGAAAAGAGACTGTCCCCTTCTACTTGACACCCACCCTTCAGATATTTGTAAACATCAATAAGATCCCCTCTCAGTCCTCTCCAGACTAACCAGACCCAGGTTTCTTATCCTTTGCTCGCAAGAGTTACGTTCCAGTCCCTTAATCACTATTGTAGCTTTCCAGTATTTCCCTGTCCCTCTTGAACTGGGGAGACCAGAAATGGACACAATATGCAAGAGAATGTTCCTCGACCTGCTGGCCACACTCTTCTTCATGCACCCCAGAATACCATTGGCCTTCCTGGCCACAAGGGCACATTGCTGTCCATGGATAATTTACTGTCCATCAGGACTCCAAAGTCCTTCTTCATGGAGCTGCTTTCCAGCAGGTCAACCTCTAACCTGTACTGCGTCATGTTATTCCTCCTCAGGAGTCGGCACTTACCCTTGCCGAACTTCATTTAGATTCCTCTTTGCCTATCTCTCCAGCCTGTCCAGATCTCACTGAATGGCAGCAGAATCTTCTGGTTTATCAGCTACTCCTCCCAGTTTCGTATCATCAGCAAACTTGCTGAGAGTACACTCTATCCCTTATCCAGGTCATTGATGAAGATGCTGAATAAGACTGTACTCAGTATTGACCCCTGGGGAACACCTCTAGCTACAGGTCATCAACTGGACTCTGCACTACTCATCACAACCCTCTGAGATCTATTGTTTATCCAGTTCTCAACCCATTTCACCGTCCCCTCTTCTAACCCACACTCCCTGAGCTTATCCACAAGGATGTTATGGGAGACAGTGTCAAAAGCCTTGCTGAACTCAAGGTAGACAACATCCACTGCTCACCCATCAAAGCAGCTCCAGCTCATAACAAGAAAGCTTGCAAGCTTCCAAAACTCTTCATAATGAAATAGATAGAAGGTACAGAATTATACACACTTAGATACATAAAAAGCACCTCCCATATCAAATAGTATGAGGAAAAATAATCTCACCTGCACAGAATTTCAAGATGTTAATCTGAAGACAATTACAAGCCATTTGTCAGGCTTCCTTGACAGAGATACAGAGAGAGCAAATATATGAACCAGATGTTCCTGTTGTGCCTCTGAGGTTATAAGGAAAATTTTCATTTGTGATTTTACATTGTGAAAAGGAAATTTGTCCATGTATTATCTGATAGAAGATGCTGTCATCCAACTTTAGTGCCTTAATCTGATACTAAAACTAGCTTTATTTTTCTCTTTCTGATAAAAATTAAAAAGCTTGTACCTATTGTGTTAAAATAAGTTATTTTCATGTTGCAGGTCTTCCAACTATTGGCTCAACCGCATCCAGTCCTTTCTCTACTGCAATGAAAATGGTCTTCTGGGAAGCTTTTCTGAAGAGACTCACACATGCACTTGCCCAAATGACCAGGTTGCCTGTCATGGGTTCCTTCCTTGCACAGTTGGAGATGGCTCTGCGTGCTTGAGCTGTGCTCCTGACAATCGCACCCGCTGTGGGAGCTGCAATGCCGGCTATATGCTGAGCCAAGGGCTTTGCAAGCCTGAAGTGGCAGAATCAACGGAGCACTATATTGGGTTTGAGACTGACCTTCAGGACCTGGAAATGAAGTATTTATTGCAGAAGACGGACCGGAGAATTGAGGTCCATGCCATTTTCATCAGCAATGACATGCGCCTCAACAGCTGGTTTGATCCTTCTTGGCGTAAGCGGATGCTCCTTACTCTTAAGAGTAACAAGTACAAGTCTAGCCTGGTCCATATGATACTGGGCCTCTCTCTTCAAATTTGCCTAACGAAAAACAGCACCTTAGAGCCTGTTCTTGCTGTTTACGTCAACCCTTTTGGGGGCAGCCACTCTGAGAGCTGGTTTATGCCTGTGAATGAAAATAATTTCCCAGACTGGGAGAGGACTAAACTGGACTTACCCCTTCAGTGTTATAACTGGACGCTGACTCTGGGCAACAAGTGGAAGACATTTTTTGAAACTGTACACATCTATTTGAGGAGTCGTATAAAGTCAAACGGTCCAAATGGCAATGAGAGCATCTACTATGAACCCCTGGAATTTATTGATCCCTCAAGAAATCTGGGCTACATGAAAATCAATAACATCCAAGTGTTTGGCTACAGCATGCACTTCGACCCAGAAGCAATTCGAGATTTGATTTTGCAGCTGGACTACCCCTATACTCAGGGATCACAGGACTCAGCACTTTTGCAGTTGTTAGAGATACGGGATCGTGTAAATAAACTCTCTCCACCAGGTCAACGTCGTCTAGACCTCTTCTCTTGCTTGCTCCGTCATAGACTCAAACTGTCTACCAGTGAAGTGGTGAGGATTCAATCTGCTTTGCAGGCCTTTAATGCCAAATTGCCAAACACAGTGGATTATGACACAACCAAATTATGTAGTTAACCATAAATGTGAAGCACAACACAAAACCTTGAAGGAGTTTTTACAGTGCTTTTGTGGAACAGTTTATGTTTGGAAGAGTAAATTTAAATTGTCTTTTCAATATCTGTCTTATATCAGTCAATACTGTTGGATGGCAATTTACACACATGAACTTGATGACAATGAATATATTATACCTGAAGTTTTGGTTTATGAATGAAATAAATACTGACACCAGTCTAGAAGACATTCTACTTTTTACAATAAATTTCATTTGTAATTTTATATGTTCCGTGGCAATGCTTTTGTGCATTACATCCTCTAGAGGGAACATAGAAGGATACCAATAAAATTTTGTAGCTTAACAGTTATTAAAAATAAATGCCGTGGGATTCTTTTTTCTTACACAAAAGTAGTAACCATGGAACACTTTTGTGTGTGTTGAGCACAGGAGATGTGGGTAAAGAGAAGGCAGTGACTCAAGATTTTAACAGAAACTGTAGAAAAGTCAAAGCCATAGGATATTTTATTATTGGGATGTGGATCTAAATGTTCATGTTGAGCTGAAGTGACAACTGTATTGATGCTTTACTTGTTGCACCTGAGACTTCCTAAGGCATGCCTTTTTCAAGTTGCTTAATGTGACATATAGACTCCCATAGTGGTAATATTGACTGGTTTAAGATGGACAGGAGGGTGGTATTGTGAGATACGCAGTAATGAGAGGTTGCATTAGCTCAACAGGAGACAGGTGAGAGTCTGTCTTTGCAACTGGTATTACTCATGTTACAAAAGAAAAAAAAAACTTTTCCAGACGAAGCACTTTCAGAAAGTCTCCCTAATCCTTTGCTTTGCGTATTTACAGAAAGAATTAAGCACATGTATACATTACGTCCTCCCAAATACAAACACTATAATATTTATCTAGAATTATCTGTTTTAAATTATTTACTTAAATAGCATCCATGCTGATTAGATCCAAGTTAATTTTAAAAATCTCCCTGATAACGGAACTATTTAGTATGTGATTTTTTTTTAATTGTTACAGAGAATATCCATTCAGTGCAGGATTTTTCAGGTATAATATCCTTTTACAGATACATGACAGCTATTGAAATCAAGTTCAGAAAGCTGAAAGTGCAAATAATTATGTCCTTATTAATTAATGAAATTAATTAAACGTGCATGGCTGTGGATCAGAATTAGGTTCTTTAGTAATTTACACATTCCAGCAGAAAAAAACCTACATGTCAGAGTTTGGGACCCAAGAAAATTTTTCTACCTTTTATAAGAGACCAGAACAAATGTCTGGGCTGTCAGAAGGTCTTGTTAGTAAATACACGGTAAAGTGAAGGAAATTGATTCAAAATTTAGCACCTCCTTACATTTTGTCTGAATCTGTTGCCATTGATGCAATAGCCAACTTTTTTTTTTTTTATGTGAAGGAATTATCTATAAAACTACCATTTTATGTTGAAACAGATAGAAAAAAAAATTTAAGAAATATACAATTTTAATTCAGCTAGACTTCAATTAATTTCAATTAAATTTGATTGCATTAATTTCAATATAGTCATATTGCAATTTAATTCTGAATTGTAGCCTACTCTGAATTTAAGGTACAATCCTCACTGTTTCTAGCTGGAGCACAACAACACATGAAAATGCAATGCTCCATACATATATGTAAGTTAAATAAAATTGAAAGACAGAAACACTTCAGAAAGCCTCCTGACAAAGAAAGTTTTCTTTTCTGTAGTGATTCCTGTCTCTCCTGATTTCAAGAAATATTTATAAGGATTACTATTTCACCACCACACAGTCAGATAATTCCTCAGACCTCCTATACTAGGAAGTCCCCCAAAGTAAAATTGGTATTATTTTTTCTTGTAATCAGCCTCTAAATGAATCCTTGGTTATTTTTTTTCTACTTACAGTTTTCTTTTGATGATAAATAACATCTCAGCCCATCTTCTATGTGTCAAAATTTTGTCTTGCTCTTACATCGTTAAGACCTTCTCACTTAAAATTCTCACTATTGCCATTTTCATGTTGAAGTCTTTCCTTTGGTATGTCTTTGACAACTATAATAAATTGTAAAAGTAGATAGTTTCATTTTATTACTCAACACCTTATTTAGTCTTTTTAAATAAACAAGACTATGATGTTATAACATGAACAAAAATTTTAAAAATCCTGCTCATAGGATGTAAAAGTTGCAATAGAAATGTGGGGCAATAATCAATAAAACTTTTGCTTCTATTATATCTTTATTAGAGAATCACAGAATCACAGAACGTTAGGATTGGAAGGGACCTCAAAAGATCATCTAGTCCAAACCCCCTGATAGAGTAGGATCACCTAGGTCAGGTCACACAGGAATGGTTGCAGGCAGGTTTTGAATGTCTCCGGAGAAGAAGACTTCACAACTTCTCTGAGCAGCCTGTTCCAGTGCTCTGTCACCCTCACCATCAAAAAGTTTTTCCTTATGTTTACCCAAAATCACCTATGCTCCAGCTTGTACCCTTTACCCCTTGTCCTATCACTGGATGTCACTGAGAAGAGCCTGGCTTCATCCTTCCGACAGTTTCCCTTTACATATTTATAGGCATTAATGAGGTCACTCCTCAGTCTCCTTTTCTTCAGGCTAAAAAGACCCAGTTCTCTCAGCGTCTCCTCATAAGAGAGATGCTTCACTCCCTTAATCATTTTAGTGGCTCTGCACTGGACTGTATCCAGTAGCTCCCTGTCTTTCTTGAATTGGGGTGCCCAGAACTAGATACAGTACTCCAGATGGGGCCTCACCAGGGCAGAATATAGGGGGGAGAAGAAACTCCCTCGACCTGCTGGCCACAGTCTTTTTAATGCATCCCCAGATGTCATTGGTCTTGGTCATGAGGTCACATTGTTGGCTCATGGTCACCCTCTTGTCCACCATGACTCCTAGTTCTTTTTCCCCAGAGCTGCTCTCCAACAGATCAGCCCCCAACCTGTACTGATACATGGGATTGTTCTTCCTCAGAATACTTTACACGGCCCCCAAGTACCTTACACTTGCCCTTGTTGAACTTCATCAAATTTCTCCCCACCCAGCTTTCCAGCCTGTCCAGGTCACGCTGGATGGCAGCACAGCCTTATGGTGTGTCAGCGACTCCTCCCAGCTTTGTACCATCACCAAACTTGCTGAGGGTACAATCTATCCCTTCACCAAGGTCACTGATGAATATATTGAACAGTCCTGGACCCAGGACGAACCCCAGGGGAACACCACTACCCACAGTCCTCCAGCTAGACTCTGCTCCACTGACCACAACTCTCTGGGCTCTGTTCTTCAGCCAGTTTCCAATCCATCTCACCACACAACCACCCAAGCCACACTTCTTAAGTTTGTCTGCGAGGATATCATGGGAGACAGTACTGGAAGCTTTGCTGAAGTCGAGATATACCACATTCACTGCCCTCCCCACATCTATCCATCTAGTTGTGCCATCATAAACCACTATCAGATTAGTCAAACATGACTAATTTGACTAACAACTTCCTGTTGTTGAGTCCATGTTGACTACTTGTGATAAGCCTCCTTTCCTCAACATGCTTTAAGATGGTGGCAAGAACAAGCTGTTCCATCACCTTTCCAGGAATGGAGGTGAGGCTGACTGGCCTATAGTTACCCAGGTCCTCCTTCTTGCCTTTTTTTAAGTTTGGGATAACACTGGCCTTTCCTTAGAAAAATACTATTATGTCACAATAAATGGTCTTGGTTTATCCCCACTTTTTCATGATCCTAAAATAGTTCATCAATGACTTTTATTTTGTTTTGTTTTATTTAGTTTTGGTTTGGTTTGGTTTGGGTTGGTTTTTTTCGGTTTTGTTTTTTTAAATACCTTTCTCTGTCAAGATGGAAAGTTCTTCATCATGCCCAAATATGCACATGGTAGAATGTACGAGTAAGATGAAGCCACAAGAAGTTTCAGTGAGATGTCATTTAATTAATATACAACCCATTAAGTGTATTTGACAGAACAGGTGGAAAACCCTTGTCATTACTGTATCTGTGCAAAATTAAAAGTATGATAAAACTTTCTTAGCCTACAAGTCATGGACTAGTTTTGGATTTTGGAACCTGTGGGATTATAGAATAGTGAGGATTTCTATTTTGCCATAAATAAATGCCATAAAGATAAATATAAAAGAAAAAGAAAAAAAAAAGTAAAAAAAAAAAAAGTCGCAGAATTTATCTGGTTCTCAGGCTGCAAAGAGGAGCCAACAGTATTTGACTTTTGCTACTTTTCCCATTGAAAACTTTATATGTTCTCAAAAAGAATTTTAGGGTGTGTAAAAACAAGGGAAGTCTGGATAAGTCAAAATAGTCAAGGACTTGATCCATATGAAAATTTTGTAATAAGATTTGAGCACAGTTGTGGGGAAGAAAGACCTGTGGCTACATATATGTACACACATTTCCTTCTGGACATTGATTTAGTGTATGCTGTACATCAGACTCTGACTGGGTTGTGGATTTTTTGCTGTCCATTGCCCTTTTCATTCATGAATGCTGTTATTACCTGCCATTATAAACTGAGAAAACCTCAAGGAAATTATAGTAATATATGGAACTCTACCACAACAACCTAAAACAGTATTCAGAACAAAATTTAGTGACTAAAAATAACTAGGTAGATATTAATTATAGCACAGTAACCTTCCCACTTAACTGAGGACAGCTTTTATCTGATACAGAACTCTTACAACACCATCTTCCAAGCAAATACAATTTAGCCTGAAGTCTGATATCCAAACTAATGCCTAGAAGTCCTATTGTAGGAATAAACTGTAATAAGGATGAGCTACCTTATCCCTGCCTAAATACCAGAAGTTGGTTTGCCAGAGTGTTCGGAATACAGAAACTGAATTGGGTCGTATTAAAAATATCATGAAGATGAAAAAAATTTAATTTCTCTCATTTCCCACTGAAAAGATGGAAGCAGAAAGAAAATCTGTTCACATTCTAGTGGTTGAAGGTGAGAAGAGGTGCTGTTGCATTTCAGAGTGTTTCTTCATTTGCCACAGAACCACTTTACCCATACAAATATTGGGAAGAGTCTTTGTTTCCAAAAGTATGTTATGTTGACTGCATTTATTGAGAATGTGCTTATTCAGCAGATTCTTTAAACTGATAAAGAGGCAAAAGCCAAGAGAAGTCAGCTTTTCCCAGGCTGAGTAGCAGTCAAGCAGCTTGAGAAGGAGAGAGGACAGAGACATGAAGGTGGGTGGTACAATTGCCAAAAGGTCATTTGCTTGAAAATATGGCTAGTAATCCAGGTACAGGGCAAAACATAGCAGAGCACTGAGGAAAGCAAGTGATCAACACCCACATCACTACATCTAAACATGAATCCTGCATGGAAATAGAGTTGCAACAGCAAATGGGTCAATGGGATAAGGTGAAAGATCAGTCTTTTACAACCCAGAAGCTATTTATTCTTTAACAGGCAGATGACAGACTCTGAACTACATCTCATGTCAGCACAGTCACCCTTATGAACAGGAGTATGCTCTAATAGTGCACCAGGGGCTTTGGCCAAGGTAGCTGGAGTGTATGCAGGATGCCAGGAAAAAAATGAGACAGAGAAATAACCAGGATCTTATTTTAATAGGCTTTTTAACAAGTGGAAGAGAGAGAGCCCTTATGGCCCACTGTAGTTAAAACAAGAGATCAAAATCACCTTGGGGATGGTAAGGGTTTGGTAAGAAATGCCCATGTCAGAGACATGGACATTGGGATTGAGGCCAACCTCAGCAAGTATGCAGGTGACACCAAGCTGTGTGGTGTGGTTGACAGGCTGGAGGGAAGAGACACCATCCAGACAGAACTTGACAGGCTTGAGAGATGGGTCCATGACAACCTTATCAAGTTCAACAAGGCCAAGTTCAAGGCTGGAACAATCCCAAGCACAAATTCAGGCTGAGTAGAGTATGGATTGAAAGCAGTCCTGAGGAGAAAGACTGGGGTGTGCTGGTTGTTGAAATGCTCAACATGAGCAAAAAATGTGCAAGTGCAGGCTAGAAAGCCCCTACCGTATACTGGGCTGAATCAAAAGAAATGTGGCCAGCAGGCTGAGAGAGGTGATTCTCCTCCTCTGCTCTTGTGACACCCCATCTGGAGTACTGCATCCAGCTCTGGAGTCCCCAGCACAAGAAGGACATGGAGCTGTTGGAGTGGGTCCAGAGGAGGGCCACAAAGATGATCAGGGGGCTGGAACCCCTCTGCTGTGATGCCAGGCTTAGAGAGTTGGGCTTGTTCAACTAGTAGAAATGAAGGCTCTGGGGACACCTTATTGTGGCCTTCCAGTACCTGTAGGGGGCCTAGAAGATATCTGGGGAGACACCTTTTACAAAAACTTTTAGTGACAGGACGAGTGATAATGGCTTCAAGCTGGAAGAGGATAGATTTCTGAGGATGGTGAGACACTGGAACAGGTGATCCAGGGAAGCTGTGGATGCTCCATCACTGGATGTATTCAAGACCAGGTTGGATGGGGCTTTGAGCAACCTGTTCTAGTGGGAGGTGTCCCTTCCCATGTCAGGTGGGATGGAACTAGATGATCTTAAGGTGCCTTCTAACCCAAACCATTCTGTGATTCTAAATGTCATGTGGCTCCTTTTTCATGAGAATCAGTGACATGAGAGACCTTGGCAGCACAGCTAGTATGGTGTTATTACTGCCCTACATGGTTGCTTGAGATTCACAGCATAGGTGATTCACAGGGCTGCATGACTGACTATGGGTCTATTCACTCAGAATCATATTCTAAGCAAGAAAACTATTCTAGATGTAGCCTATCAATGCTCTTCTGGATACAGGTATCACTTATGCAGCAATCTATAACCCTGGGTGGGACTCAGTGTATGTAATATCAACTTAGCCATGTGACAGAGGAGTGTGGCTTTCTGAGACATTCCAGGTTCACAGATTCGGCAGAGTGGCCACATCACAGATCACACCACTTTGGGAGCAAGTATGTATGGAGGAGCAGAAATCATTATTTCTCACCCTCCTTGATAAACCAATAACATTAAGGTGTGAATTATGAGCAAGGAAACAGTTTTACCTCCTAGAAATGGTTCAGATTTTCCCTTCCTTACAGCTTATTTCTTGGATAGTAATGTGCATCTAAAACTGTCAGAGTCTCTTGTCAACACACTCACATATTCCTCTTTATTTTACGGCACATTTTAGTCCAACATATGCATGGAAGAGAAATACACCTAAATGACAATGCTAGTAACAATAGCTGATGGGTGGTTGCCTGCTGTCTGGACAGAGTTGTGCTAGTTATTGTATGTCTACCTATGATCTCCTCTTCAACACAGAGCAAAGAGGGTAAAAAACCACCTGGAGGCAGAGGTAGTTTTGCTCTGAAAACAGTACTCCCTGAGAAGGGCTAATCTGGAGCATGGCACATTTCAAACACATTACAAGAGATTTCTCTTCTTAAAAAAAAGGTGGGTTTTTTTTTGTAATTTCTCAGCTGACGTGAATAGGAAAGAGGAGAAGAAGAGGATTAATACAAATCTAGGTGTGTGCATATCAAACTGCGATTCCTCTGTGGAGAAGGGGGAGAAGAAAGAATCTCTGAAGTCCCTGTGGGACTCATCACATATGCATAACTCACTCTAGGAGCATTTAGGTACAATAGGGATAATTGCAGATGAAGAACCAGAAAGAAAAATTTAGGTACAATCGCTTAGTATGAAAATTGACCACAATTAGTTTTGCATATAGAAAATTCTGTCTTATATCTTTTGCTTCAAAAGCAGGGAAGAAAATTGAAGCATTAAACATCCATAAGAGAACAACAAAAGGTGATTAATGTTATAATCTTTTATGTGTCCTTTTTGTTGAGGGTTCCCCCACCTTCACTTCAGTTATTCAGTATATTAGTTATATATTAGGATGTAACTCCTTTGCCTACAAAATTAAGGCATAGCAACATTAAAGAAAATTATTGTCATGTGAATTAGATTTCAAAATAATTTTAAATAACTATACATCTTGCATATATTTATGTTTTCCAAGTAAGTGCTTCCTCACCATTAAACAAGAAAACAAACAAACAAACAAGCCTAAACTATTAAAATATAATTGAGAAAATTTCCAGAAGGAGATGACAGGTGATATATGATGCATTTTACTCAATGAATAACATTAATTCAACCCTTTCTGTTTGCAGAAGCTGAGAGCAGTTCATATTCTATTCTAGCAGTGTAACACACATCACATCAGTAACAACGTAATCTGCTTTGGTGCATTTAAGTGTGTTTTTTAAAGACATGCCTCAAATGTGACAGTAATTCTACAGTGTATTAGTAAGCTGAAAATTACCTTTTTTTACTTCTTTTTATTTCAATTTTTTTCCTCTGACATTCTATGAATTTAATTCCTCTATTGCTGTCTGATGCTTAAGATTTCACTACAAAAATCAGTATTTCTTGAGGAGAATAGCTTAGCAGCATCAGATATGAAAGTTCTTTTTTTAACAGCAGGACATCTTATAGAATCACAGCTATCATCTTTATATTTGGATCTGTAAACTCAGAAGAGGACTGAGCTGCTAAGCGTTTTAAAATGCTGACTTGTCAACACAAAATAGAAAGTGGACATTCTTAATTAAATTCTTAAAAGTTTTATCTAGACCACTGAAAACATATTTGACAACACAAATTTAGTTGCCAACTTGGAAAACTACCAAGCATTTATTTTCATTCATTATTTCTCATCTTTAGCACTTTAAGAGAGCAAAATTCACCAATGCAGCAGACATGGATTGAAAATATCAGTGTTATTTCTAGCAAGTATTAGGTTAAGTGGAATATATTGATGAGATATATTTTCCTTCATCAGAGAAAGCAATGTAATCCCTGTTATATTCTCTTATTAGAATAAATTGGAGTAATTTTATCATTTCAACTCATCCCAGATAAAATTGAAAATGTTTATGTGATTATTTATTAAAGTAGTTGGTTTATACACACACATATATACTTATTCATTGAACTTGCCTAGTTACTTTTTTCTTTAAAAGACAACTTTTAGTGTCTTTGCTAAAGTCAGGAAAAGCTATTCTATAAAGAGCTCAGATACAGTGAGCAGTAATCCCCTGCAAGTCCAGATATTTGACTTTAAGGTTAATAGATGTCATTACCACCTAAGCACTCTAGGAGCAAGCAATTCGCAGGAAGCTGAAGTTGCTTTGTAAGCAATCTCTTTGTTACACTGATAGAAGGTAACACATGTTTCAGAACGCTGAAGCCATCCATTCTCACATGAAGGAATTCATTTGGTTAAATTTAAGGCATTTAAAATTAGGGGTTTAAGATAGAAGCATAGGCTGCTTCTATTTGCAGCAAACCTCCGAAGGGAAATTGAGACATTTCAATCAATAGCTATCACCTGTCCATCAACTATCCAAAGATCCCAGGTTCCTAACCTAGATTAGGTGTATAATGTTGGGCAATGTGAATAATCAAGTCAAGCACAAAAATGGGCAGAAGTCCCAAGGCTGTTATTGCCAACTCAGTTGATCCTCGTGCCATTCCCTCAGAAAATCTGCAATATAAGTAAGGGGCTAGGGGGAAAACAACAACAATAAAAACAAACAAACAAACAAACAAACCAGCAGTCCTCAAAAAAAACCCCAAACCAACAGTAAGAAGTCATTAAGGGTCACATTTAGCCACTGCGTAACCATGTGGGGAGATTTCTTACTCAATGAACTGAAATTCAGCAAGGTGTGATGTAGCTTAATGTGAAGACTACTGCAGAATCAGGCCTTAAGGAAGTCTTTTTTAAACATTAGGAAGAAATGTAAAAATCTTTGTATGAAATATGATGTTTGGATTTATAACTGAGTTTCCCCTAGTAGGTTCTGGGAAATTTTCCTGAATCAAGTTAAACTCAGGAAGCTCAGCCTACTTCATAAATCAATGGCCTGAACTAGGCATGCTTCTTGTGATACATGTCCAAGTTGGTAAACATGAGGATGAAGCTGATGGCATGATATGAGCTTGTTACACCTGAATAAAACCTCAAATAGTCACTTTTTATACCTTGCCTAGACAACTGCAAAGAAGGCTTGTTTTTTTAATATATATGATGTAGGGGCCACATGTACAAGCTATATTGCTACGGTCCTGTGTGATCTTATTCAAGAGCCTATTGCACATGTATATCAATGAAGATCTTTTCTGCTCAATTTTGGAGGTTAGTCCAAAATTTGAATCTGAAAATATTCAAATAAGTATCAGGTCTTGGTTATCTACTTCTCCAATGTTTGTGCTAGCAGGCAGGAGGGAACGAGACAAGAGGCAAAATGCTGTGAATGAAGCCCCTTCATCCCCTTAAGGCCCTTTTTGTCATCAGTATGAATGAGATCTTCTTTCCCCTTAAAAAATTATTGCTAATTCACAATGTACAGATTTGATATGGGGTTGTTCAGCCTGGAGAAGAAGGCTCCAGGGAGACCTTATTGTGGTATTGCAGTATCTGAAGGGGGCCTAGAAGAAAGCTGGGGAAGGACTTTTTAAAAGCAATTGAACTTCACTTGGGAGGTGTTTGAGGGGTTCATAGTCTTGTAAGAAAGGACATACTGATAGAGGAAAGCACCTGTGCCTGGCTCCTAATGAGCAGTTTAAGGAGAAAGATCTCATTCTTACCCCAGAGCTCATTGATCTGGAGTGCTGCAGATAGGGGATGCCAACAGAGATGTAGCAGCTTGAATGTCAGTTTTGAGCTGGGGGACAGAATGTTACTTTGATATAGTTAGGTTTGTACTGGTGTTCTAGTAGAAAAAAGCTGATGATAATTTCAGACCATGAGGACACAGCACAGGTTGCTGCTCTTAGTATATCAGAGGCATCAACCCAGACAGAGCTGCTGAGGAGAGATGTGGTCAGTCATTCAAGTGATAGGATGCAGCAAGTGCCCGGTACACCCCCAGGAGCTGAGATGGGAGCAGACCTTGTCCGTGGGAGGTGTGCTTTCAGTCACTGAGCTGTCAGATGAAGGACTTGAGGCTACTGGTGGATGAAAAGCTGGACATGAGCTAGTAAAGTGTGCTTGCAGCCCAGTACTAGTCTCATCCTGGTCTGCATCCACAGCAGCGTGGGCATCAGGTTGAGGGATGGGATTCTGCCCTCTGCTCCATTCTGGTGAGACTCCCCCTGCAGTGCTGGGTCCAGCTCTGAAGTCCTCAGCACAGGACACACATGGACCTGTTGGAATAGGAACAGAGGAAGGATACAAAAATGATCTGATGGACGGAAACCCTGTGCTGTGAGACCAGTCTGAGAGAGTTGGAGACAAGAGGAGGCTCTGGGAAGGCCTACATGTGGACTTTCAGTGATTGGGCCTATCAGAAAGATGGGGACAGACATTTCAGCAGGGCCTGTTGCAACAGGATAAGGGGTGATGATTTTAAACTCAAAGAGGGAGATTCAGACTAGAGACAAGGAATAAATTTTTGATGTTGAGGGTGGTGAGACCCTCGCCCAGGTTGCCCAGAGTGGTGCTTGATGCCCCATCCCTGGAACCATTCCAGGTGAGGTTGGCCAGGGCTCAGAGCAACCTGCTCTCATTGCAGATTTCCTTTCTCACTGCAGGGGCTTGGACTAGATGACCATTCCAATCCCTTACAGTCTATGATTCTGCGATTCTATTCTATAATTCTATGAAGAGGTCAGTGAATTATGCTGCATATGGGAAGCTGGTCAGAAAATCTATAGGGTTCTATCAGTGATGCTGAAAGGGCAAGAGCTGAGGCCTCAGGGTCCAGAACAGGGTGTCCAAAAGCAAGCTTCAGGCAGGGGGAGGTCAGTGATTCTTAAGAAAAGACATCTTCAAAGCTTGGCACCCATGGCACCAAGATAGCTGGTCTCCCCTCATATGGAAAAAAAACCAAACAAACCAAAAACAGATGGAGAAGACACATGGGGTCCTAGCAATGGAAAGTGGAGAAAAATGAATTAGTCCTTTTTTTGCTGGAAGGCTCATGCTCAACAGGTCAAAGGCAGGAGGGAGAAGAAGCAGTGACTACTAATATATTAGGACTCTAAGTCTTCCCAGCTCAAAACAGACATTGAATAACGGAAGATGGTCCAGTTGAGGGACATCAAGCTGACGAGAGAGTTGGAAAACTTGTCAAGGTTGAAAGAATTAGAGTTCAGCCTAGACAGGAGAAGAATTGAAGGGGAAATCAAATCCCAGTCCTTTGATAGAAAACTGCATAAAAGAAGATAAAGGAACTCTACCAGGATATAGGATGAAAGGAATTCTGTGATTCACTAGCATCAGTTACAAGACACCTTTCACAAGGAGCAATTGTAAGACACATTCAGAAAGTTCAAAAGTTATGTAGAGAAAAATCTAGGTTTTGTAGAAAGAACTCTAAAAAAGTCCTGCTGTGTGTAAAGTATTGCTAACATGAAAAATACATGTGAAGAAAAAGGGTAAGTCAGTGATATATTTTTCCTCATGTACAGGAATTTTTTCTTAGAAAATCACAAAATTCTACAGAAGAAATAATCTTCTCTTTCCCCTGCATGAGCAGGAACAGCTACTAAAATCAAGACTTACTTTGTCTTTGCTGTAGGTGGGCATCTTCCCTTGGACTGGAGTTTCATTAGGGCCATGTTTAAGGAACTTTTTTCTTCTTATGGACAAGAGGAAAGAGCAGGTGTGTGAACATTGTGGAAGTATTCATATTCTATGAAAGTATCAGAATTCTGTTATCAGAAAAAATAATTGAAAAATTGTCAAATCATTATTGCATGTGCCAAGCAACATGAGACTCCCCTGGGAATGTCTCTGTTCTCTATTTGACAGATAGCTTTCCTTAAATCTTGGTCACAGTAGCTGGCCGAAAAGAATTAACTGAAAGCTTAACAAAGACTAATATGGTTAAAATCTTAACATAAGAACAAAAAGAGAACGCTAAATCCCACCTGAAGTAGCCATTTAGTCTGCAAAACTTCAACAATCCTAAATGCTGAAGACCTCAGAAACCAAACAAAAATTGAAATGAAAGTATCCCAATGAAATGCCTAACTTTTTATTTGGATTAAAAAAAATAATCAAATGGCTTTCTCCAACAATATCTTTCTGTTCTGCCTGTTTACTGAACAACCAGTCTGCAGTCTAGAAGGTGCTTTTTGTTACTTTACCAAGGATTCAGGGCCCAGCAGACAGAGTCATGATCCATAATTTGTGAGTGTAAAGTCTTGGTTTCAGTCCTGGGCTGCAGAAAAGTCAATAGAAGTGTGTGCAACAGTGGATCAAACCAGCTACAAATCATTTGACAGTATCTGTTATTTTAAGATCTGCCCAACATACAGCTTGGGTGAGGATATGGAGCCAAAATCTCTTCATGATACTGATAGGTGATCTCACTCCCACATATACCTAGAAAGAGGGCAGACATTAAACCTCATAATCAGAAGGAACTTTTGACATTTTTCTGTTTAAAAGCATCCTATTGCATTGACTTTCAAAAGTTTTTCATACAAACCTTAATGCATAAACTGTTACCCTGGCGCAGCGAAGTACATTAAAAAACTTTTATATAGACTCATGTGGGTCAGTGGAGCCTTTCAGGAGATGGATGGTACTGATGGATGGTAGAGAACCTTACCATTTTATTCTCTAAACCACATCTGTCTGAAGAAGGATGAGCACTCCATCTTTATGCATGTATCTAGAAGGCCTTGATGTTAAAAAGACACGCACAAAGACATACACAAACCCAGAAATTTACCATCTTCCTCCAACCACCAGGAAAATGTTTGATAAAAAATATGATTTCTCCAGACAAAGTACTTCTTTGCTCAGACATCTCCATGGGAAAGGGCAAGGAAAATATAGCCTATGACAATTATTAGTTGCTTCTGTCAGCATTCAAAATCTTGTTGTAGACCACAATAAAACTCACATTGTATGTAAAGTCAAGAATTATCAGCATATTTAAAACCTTAACAGAATAGTCAGATAATTAATGATAGTTCAAATAAAATTATTAGAATAAAAATTAATAGAATATTACTACACAGAAAATAATAATAATAACAAAACTAACAATAATAGCTAATCTTATTATTTGGCTCCAGGCAAATGTATGAGGAGAGAGGTACAGCAAGTTATCAGCATCCCAGTTCCTTTGCTGGGAGGAATAGGATGTGATTTCCTACCACCCATCCCTCACCCCCCTGGAATGTGCTGCTTGTTTTAATGTTTTCTAACAAGTTTATATAACTTGCTCTTCCTTCACTGGTGTGACAGATCATACTGTGTGTGAATTCATTGCATGTGGTATATTTTGCATAGGTTAGGTATCTGGGGTTTGTTCCTTTTGTTACCTCTAAACTAATTTTGTCCAGCTCCAGGCCTTTGTTTTTTAAATTGATTCTAAGTCCAGTGTCAAGCGTATGCCACATCTCTTATTATCCACTACTAGCCTCCTCTATCCTGCAGCCTGTGTCCCCATGTGTCAAGGCTTCTGCTGTCACACTGGGTCTATAGTCCTCCACACTACACCATATGTTCAAGTCGTGTTCTGCTACACTACACAAGATAAGTACTTCTTAATACTATTTATTTATAAACTCTGGTTGTACCACAGGAACACAAGATTAAAAAAAAAAAAAAATTAGCCATAGAGACCTAGATGTTAGGAAAAAAAAAATTGTTACAGATAAAATGAGTATAATCAAAGCTACTGTCAGAAAATCATGAGAAGTTTAGACAGAGAAAGCCTGGTAAGGCTCAGTGCTAAGGCTTTGGAAACTCAATACAAAATGTGTGACCTGTTATTACCATTGACAACACCTTATTGAAGAGTTATGGTTCATACTTGTCTAGAAAATCACTAAGAGTACACAGTAAAATGTTAGTACCTATATCTGACTGAAGCTTTCAGAAATGCTACTAAAAAAGAAAAATATTTACTGTAACAGGGTTTTCACTGATACTGTGGTCTACCCTATTAACCCCAAAGTACACATTAAAAGCTTTGTACAATTTCAGGTATTCCAGTGGTACTAGTGTGATGGCCTAGTTTCCATTTAGAAGGACATTGGATTGCCTTTCCTTTCATTTCCAGAGTGCTTCATTAAGTTTACAAATGTTTCATTAAGTTTTATTAAATGCATTAAGCTGAGAGTAAGTAGCTGCACTTTGCGCACTGGGTGAAATGGACTCCATGGAAAAAGCCCATTATCAGGAGTGATCTATGAATGCTTTGGTTAATTTGTGGCTTGAGGGAGGGAGATTTTTACTTGCTGTTTATTTAAGGGAATGAACTAACATGTCGCGAACAGATGATACACTGATGATTATGATACAAATAATATAAATCACTGTTTTGAATAGATTTTTTATTTTTTTTTTTAAATTTCCCTGTAGCAAATATATACTCCTGTTTGAAGGCTGGCTGAACTGACTCACTTAGGATCTACTGATGTTTTGCCAACTCATGCATTTTACTGTAAGTCTGATGATACCTGATTTATGTATTAATGTCTAGGTCTTGGAAAGCTGTCATTAAGTGAGTTTCCACCACATGCACACAAAAAGTTTCTACTCCTCAAGTTTGGCTAGAAATAATTAGTAATAAATAGGAATATAGTGGGGAATAGCCTTTCAGGTGGCATGTTCCATACCAGGCTCAAGCTAAAAGGAAACTGAAGTTTTCCAAGATGCCAAATGACATGAAAGCCTTTGATATGTAATGTGTCCTGTTTCCATGGCAGGTAAAAATCTTCTCACTGTCTTTGCTTTGAGTACAACTGGTGTCTGTGGCTGAAACTACCTGGTGAAAAATCAAACCCAGTAACTAAACTAGTTCAAGTCCACAAATTTACAATGGAGTCTCATGATTTTTAAAGCCAGTTCTGAGGTTCAAATGCTTGTTGTTTTTGTTATTATGCTAAATACATGTAATTTATTCTAATATATCTTTCTGATTACTGAGGGTTTTACTTTGCTTGGAAGCTCACAACTAATCAAACACCTATTCCTATCCTTGGCTGAACTTTAATTTTTATATTCAGAATATTTTACATGCTACAATGTTCTTGGCTCCTTGAGAGGAAGAAACTGGTTTTGGAGAAGCATAAACTCTTCATTCAACATATCCAACATATTTGCCTTAGTTCATATAAACTTTGTGTTAATTAGGACAGAAACTTACATAGAATTATTATATCAATGGAGCATCTAACATGCACCACATAGAACAACTATTTAATTTGTTAGTAAAAATCTAACTGTAAGCGCACCCAACCCCCCCCATTACCCATTCCCCCTTCACCACAATAAGGGAGTGATATTGAACCTGGGAAGAAGGGACAGGTGGGGTGGGGTGGAATTTTAGTTTGTCTTTGGTTTTGTCATGGTTAATAGCTTTAAAAAGCCAATCACATCAGCAAAGCAAAACTTCTTCACCCAGCTTTATATGCAGAGTGTGACATCATATGGTCTGGAATATCCCTTTGGTCTGTTGGGGTCATCTGTCCTGGCTCTGCTACCTCCCAACAACTTGTGCACCCCCAAACTAGGGGTGGGGTGAGGAGTAGAAAAGGCCTTGACTCTGTGTAAGCGCTGCTCAGCAGTCACCAAAACATCCCTGTGTTACCAACACTGTTTTCCAGCACAAAAAAAGGTCCTAGTCATAGACTCTTAGAATCATTTAGGTTGGAAAATATCCATTCCTTAAATCTTACTGTCAAATCACACAGCGCTTCCAGATAGACATATGGCTACTATCTACTATGTAATGTATTACAGTTCAATGTGCGAGCTTCTTCAATGGGAGATGTGTCTGAGTAAAGCAAAGTGTGAATCATGTAAAATTACTCCATAGCCCATTCAGAACTTCCTTGTGAGACTTGATTTTCATCTTCCAGATCAATGAAAGTTCAAAGACTGAGATTTTTAGGCAGGACATACCTGAGCACTAGCCAAGTGGCAAAGCAGTGCTTTTATATTGGTTTTAACTATTATGATAATGGATAAGAAGTTATACTTTGAATAGCTGTACCCTGACAATAGTTAAATAGAAATCTGGGCAGAGCTCAGCTGTTGCCTCCTCTGACATGTCTTAACCCTTATATGGTACATGTATTTGTGCATCAAGACTATACAGCCCATCTGTAATGTTTCTTATTCGGTTTCTAGCTTGCTATGAATTACAGTATCCATATATTGAAAGGAACAACACTACAGCCAGACAAAGGCATTTGTGGTGTTCTGCATTGTGCTTACAAAGCTTATAAACATTTCTACAACATGATAGATTGTTTGAACACAATGAGCCACAGACTTACATGGGACACTTCCATCTAAAATTTGAGAATTATATCATTTGCAAATTACATAAAATAGAAGTTATATGGTTCTCATACATAAAATATCTAGATCTATCATATCCTCTATCTTACATCTTACACCTTACATCTTATTATTATTAGGATCTTTTTCTCCAGGTAGTTGGCACTTCAGCTAAATGGAAGGTATTAAATAAGTACTTTTCAATCACTGTCATCCATTTCAACTTTTTCTTGGTCATTCATTCTTAGCTGAATGCATTTTTAACACATAGAACTCTGCAGTGAACTTAATATGAGGACTATGGATACTGAGGAATGAGTCAGAGAACTGCAAGTTTCCATCAGGTCCTAATTTACCGTCAGACCTGAAGGTATTTAGGAGAGTAAGAATGTATTAGCTTCACCTCTAATTGTGAATGCTGTTGTATTTGAAGCCTCCTGCAAATTGAGAGAACACACAGAGTCATTTCTTCATGACTTCAGCTGCAGAAGGCTGAGAGACCTGTACACCACCACTTCCAGTGTTTCACAGGGAGTAAATTCAAATTCAAAGTGAGAACCTCTCTCTTTCCTCTTCCTCTATGAATCACTAAGCACCACTTGAGCTTGCAAGTCTTGCTTGAAAGAATCTGTATTAATTACTACTCATCAGCCTTTAGTACAGTGACAGCTCTTGTTAGCAGCACTGTTTATTTTGTGACTATCTTTTCAGCACTGCTGTCAAACTTTTTTTTTTTTTTTTCTGTGTGTGTTCCCAAGAAGAAAACCTTTCTCTGTAACCAGCTGGTGAGAACCAATCTCCTGTCCCTCCCCTTTCCAATTCTCAATTTGCCATCCTTATTTCCTTGCCAATGAAATTCTATCCTTATAGATAGGGGCCAGTCTGGAGTTATATACACAGTTCTAGGATGCTCAAAGAAAAGGAGCTATATACTAGTTCTCAGCTGATAGAAACCCAAGAGTAATTCTGTGGAAATCAAACTCCTCGTCAGTGCATAAGACATAAGTTAACTCAGCTATGCCTTACAGATAAACAGTGGGTTTTATTTACAATTATTCCTGTTAGATAAGTTCAGTGCTTGCTAGAAGAGAAACATTTTTACTGCCTTTTAAAAACACTTGTATATTTTAAGCCTTGACTAATGAAAAGAGTTAGATTGATCATTGCTTTGATCTCTTGCATTAGGTCTTCCCAGGGTCAATTTACTTTCTCTCAGTGTCCCATCTGATCTGTAGGTATCTTCATGCCTACAATGAAGTATCTGCCTCTCCTATAGGCTGTCCAGGCCATTGGACATGCAATGTCACTGACAATTAGACATTGTATTTTTAGCAAACCTAAAGAAGGCTTGGGGGAAAAACAGGTTACTATGCATATGTCACGGTAAAGTAACATTCCCTCATGGGAAACCAGTATTAATTTAGTTTTAGCAGGTAAACAGAAAAAGAGAAGTTCAGGGAATGGCCTCTATTTCTGTATAACATTTAAATCGTAAGTTACTTGTTTAATACCACTAGATTTATAAGCTGTTACTACCAACCACAGATATCAGTGAGCTTATAGCATTCCCCAGGTCACCTGACACTGCTGCAGGGGAAGTTCTTGAAACTTCTCACTAATTTATCTCCTGCAGGGGACAACGTATTTGATTTAGTGTATAAGCCATGACTTATATAATATATTACTTCCTAAATTCTTTGCAAGCTCTTGGTAGGTATTGTGATCCAACTGTCAAATAGTTCTTAATTTTCTATGGCTGTGGTTTCACTCACTACAGAAATATTTCTTGTTTAAAAGGTTTATTTGGAACTCTCTCTACCAACCTACCTAATGTGAAAATCTTTGCTGATGGAGATGCTAATCAGTAATTGCTTAATGGTTAATTACTTGAGTAAACTAAGTCTGGAAAAAGACTGCCCAAAAAGCTGTAAAGCAAAACAATTTTTTAACCATCCTTTTCTGCATATTCTTCATTAAAAAAATCTTAACTCTCCCAATTTTCAAATATTAACATTCAAAAGACTATCAACATTAACTGAAGAAGAACAGTAAATAGCATTACAAATACTACCTAAGATAGAACTCTTTTCTAGATTTCTGTAAGATATAAAAGATTTTGTATGAGAACTTTCTTATTCTTCTTCACACAAGACCACTTTTTGCAGTTAAAATATGGTTATGAAAGTTTCTAAATGGTCAAATTTTGTCCAGGAAGAATGAATCAACTCGATTTATTTGGACACCTGTTGCTTCTAGTGTAGCTGTTTTTCTTGGTCTGAGATCCATCAAAAGGCTTCTTCCTAAATATGACATGAGATAATTATTGTCTGAGGATAAACCCCAGTCCCTGAGACACCTCTGAAAGAGGGAATTAAAGGTTTCAGGGATTAAACAGCAGAACATACCATAACCATAATTTTGTATAAGACCTTTCACTTAGACAATACAACATGATTCACAAAATGAGAAAAGACTTTGGGTATAAATAAGCTTTTGACCGCATCCAGATGACAGAAGAAAATGAGAGGGGGGTGGGGAAGGAAGGCAGGCAGAAGGCAGGCAGAATGAACGCAGGCAGGAAGGAAGGCAGAAAGAACTCTGAGTAAAACAGGGGCATGTGAATTCTTTATTCCTATATTCAATTGCATGGCTGCAGTGACAAATGGTTCAAACCAACATGATCATTTTTACCATTTTGAAACCTTAAGATGCTGTGAAGAACAGAAAATTGAATGAATCTGTTGAAGGTAATACTTGTTAAGCTGAAAAGTTATATTATGTATTGAATAAAGACTTCATAGAATAATCAAGAGGGAAAAGTAAAACAAACATTGCTAACTCTTTCTAATACTCAATGCAGAGTGTTAGCTAACAGGACTTCCAAGTCCAAGTCCTTCCTTCCTACATAGATGGTGGTTGGCAGCTACTATTTTTTTATCCATTAGATGTGAAAATTGTATTTTATATATGGTATTATGACTATTATAAGATTTTAAAAGGCTTTTCTTTCAGTGGCAAGAAATAGAGGGTGAGGCTATAGATGGCAAATTCTATTAACTTGTTACAGTGAGCAGGGAACAGCCTGTGCACAGATCACTCTCAGCACACAGGGAGATTCAACATATTATATAAGAAATGTTTGGTGGTAGTAGTTAATTTTCTGTTGAAAAGGTGGAGGAAGACAGAAGTAATGAGTTTATATATTTAACATACATATGTTAAATGTGTGGCTGCAGCCCACTCAAATAAACTAAATAATTCTCATATCAATGTTAATGTATAGCACAAACTCAGTATAAGCACAATTGTTTCAGCTGAGTCTTTTGCACAGCAGCAATGAGCATGGCACAAAAAAATGATAACATCCCTGTCTATGATACAATCATCCTTACTTTATTCTACATAAAAATATATCTATAGAAGAGGTCATTATATCAAAAGTATTTATGTAACAAATTTTAATTAGTGATTTATAATAAAGGATTATTATAAAGAATTAATTGTTGCAGAATATTTTTCTCAAGTTTTCTCAGGTATATTTTGTACTTCAAACATTTCTATTTTATACAGTTTTCCCATTCCCTAAAAGGTACAAGACATGTTTATTGTTCTGTCCTCTGATTTGTTTTGGTTAGTACTATTGTCTCGAGACATTACTAAAGAACACGTGATGAAATACCCAAGATAGAAGAATAAACTTGCTGTATTTCAGGATATCTTAAGAGACTGGTGCTACAAATACATAGTTCTTATTCAAATCAGATGATGTGCAATAGCACGTTATTTTATCCCTTTTGGGAAATTTCCATTTTTCCATGTGTACTTCTTGCATGAAGGGAGAAAGACCTTTAAATATTTAATGTTTGCAACATTTGATAGAAAAGAATTAATGTTGCTGGCTTTAAGTATCTCTTCTCATGAGGACAGCATAAATTCTAGCCTTAAGGTACTTTCTGATCTGGATTTTGCAGGGAAAGCTACAAAATTCTTTGCTTTCAGAAATTAATAGTCATGACTCTTTGGGTTTTCTGATTAACCTAAGTGGAACCATACATTAGATGGGTCAAAGGAAAGAAGGCTTTTCTGCGCAGAAGCACAGTAATTAAAAGGACTCTATAAAACACGTAACCTTGAAAGTTAAAGACAATATTGCAAAAAACAAGTGTTTGAGAAACTGTGGGTTGTTTGTTTTGTTTTATTTGTTTGTTTGTTTTGTTGTTTTTGGTGTTTGGTTTGTTTTTTTGTTTTTTTTTTTTTTTTTGTGGTTTACTTTTGTTTGTTCTGGTTTTGTTTAGTTTGGTTTTGCTATGTGTGTTTGCAGGGAGTTATAGAAAATATTTTGGACACATTCTTCTATATTCACATTTCCTTACTGTTCGCATCAAAGTTTCTACACTTACTTCATATTTTCAGTCACTCAGAACTTGAGCCTTTGTCTTAAGAAAAAATCCAGTTAGCATTTTGAGTAGAAAAAATCCCAGTATCTTGTCATTCCCTGGCAGGAAAAACAAACAAACAAAAAACCCCAAACAAACAAACAAACAAGACCCCAAAAAACCCACCACACTCAGAAGGAGTAATGCACCAAGCAGCATGAGACAGCCTTATCCTGCAGTACTTTAGCTTTAATGTGTTTTTGCAATGAGAATCGAGAATTTAATTTGGGCTTTACTACTATGCTGCATCATTAACTTCCAAACACCTCTGGAGCTTTTCCATTTCCCTGGCTTCATTGTTAAATCTTGAATTAGACTGCATTAGCCTTTAGTTCAGGTGCAGTATCTACTTCAGTCTTATGCAGCTGTTCTACTTCTCTTTCTTTAGATAAATGTCCTATTTCTCCTCCTCTCTTCTTCCTGACATTTTTTTCTTTCTTGAATGTTTGATATAAAATCATCTGTACTAATCCTTACTTTCACATCTGAAAAGTAACGGTTAACAAAGGACTGCAGGAAGAGCCTATTAAATGGCTATGTGAATAATAGATGGTTCATTCTACTTTGGTGAAAATGTTTAAACTTAGAAGGCTTTCAAAAAGCCATAATTTTAAAATTTCTAGCTTTTTGCTCAGAGAGTTTTGGTTTTCATTTAATCTTCTC
The DNA here is from genome assembly GCA_027560015.1 of Chloroceryle amazona. NCBI lineage: Eukaryota > Metazoa > Chordata > Aves > Coraciiformes > Cerylidae > Chloroceryle > Chloroceryle amazona. The sequence continues at coordinate 31,507 of JANHFX010027241.1, forward strand.
CCCAACCAGTGAATTTATCAGGACCTCATGAAACTTGCAGTGAGAAAGGCTGTCAAAATAGACACAATTCCATGAGACATTTTGCTTTCAATGAAACAGAATTTTCTGCTGAAAAACTTTCTGACCAGCCTTGGATGAATGATAACAACTCTGACAGATCTCTCATATGTGGGAAGTTTTAAGACAGTGTATGTGTCATATGTACATTCACCTCAGTAACTCCTTGTTCTTGTAGTAACAAGATCTTTCTTATTCTCTCACCAGGCTCTACATCATCACCTGCAAGGAAAGCTAGATGTCAATGCCAAACTCAAATCAATACAGAGATGAAATACCTGTAATGGTGCCAGAGGTAATGTTTCAATTAATTGTTCTGAATTAATGTCTGCTTTATTTCCAGGAAGTCCAGAGGGATATGTAATGGACCTATTTTGCACTATTAGAATGCTATGAGAAAAATGTTGCTTCTCCAATTTGGATTACAGAGCTGCAGGAGGAACACCACCGTGAACTGGTTTGATCCTGGGAAAAGCAGAAAAAAATGCAGTCCCTTTTTATTCTTATCTGCAACCAGGTAGGAAAAAAAAAAATTGGGGATATTGTGTCTTCACTGTACTACCACCAGGAGCACACAAATTTGTTGCCAATTCATTGTGTAAGTACTGACTTACCCTGATTTCTGATATTGAAGGCCTGTTCCCCATGAGCTCTATAATCACCTTTGGGAGAATGAGAAACTTGTGCTCTCTTCTCCAAAGACAGGGCACAGGTACCTGCTGCCTTTCTCTCTCCTATGGTCTCTTTTAAAGTAGTCAAGCTATTGTAATCTGTCTGTATGTAACAGCAAGGCAGCTAACAGCAAGGCTGATAATGATGTTATTACTTGGTAATTTCTCCTATTGTGAACACAGGAACACAATGATTGTTTGCCTGATGCTTGATTGTGACTTTGTCAATATGGAGCTCTCACTTGCCAACAACCAAGACAGTATCTGATTAACTCTTTTTTTCTGTGCTGCTAAACATATTTGAGTCTCTCTGCTCTCCTGCTAGGCCAACTAGCAGGAGGGCTTCTCAGTACTTCGAGCATTGTTTAGTAACAAAGCAGCTGTAGGAGTTCAAATGAACAGCTGAGTTAGAGAAACATTGTTGTGTTGTTCCAGCACAGCACCTTTTACACCTTATCATAGGAAAATATACATATATGCTGCCTGTTAGCAGCCTCCTAAGATCACCACTGTGCAATTTAGTTCTATTGGCTGTTGGAGTTCAGTAATTTAATATGACTCATTGTGAAGTTGCCACAAAGGAGAGGCACACAGATGTGAAATGTAAGAACTTCTCTGCAATGGATTCACAATGAAAGCTATCCAATAACATTAGAAAAGTGTACATTCTTAAAATATTTAGAGCTTCATTCTTTGAGGCCCTGTGTACTTTTGGGACAGTCACAAAGAATTTGAGTGGTACGAACTTATCTCTGAGTCTCTTAGCATCTGATTATTCAGGGCATAAAACAGTGAAAAATTATTTTCTTTTCAGATCTTCAGATTAAAAAAAAAAAAAAAGACAAAGAAAAAAGCAGAGAAATTATTTTCTATAATATGAAAAATTAATTCAAAAGGTATTAGAATCCTGAATCCTACCATTTGAAACTCTAGGAATAGTGAGATAGGCGGAATATTCTTAACTCAAAATGAGTTTCCCTCATAAAGCTGTAAAGATGCTGAAATCCTACATGCTCATGACTGATGGGGGAAGATTGTAGAATATACACAGACATTTGTTGAGAGGATTATTTTGCATGAAGCCTTTCTGTGGAAGAGTGGCTCGTTGAGCTAGGCCACAATTCGGGCCTAGTGAACCAAAATTATGAGGAGTTCTTAGCATGAGTGAGCTATGTGACTAGTGGTTCGTCACATAGCCTTGAATCCTCCTTGAGCCTGTGATAAAAAGGAACTTGGCCGCTCGCCTTCAACTGATGATAAGGAGGAACTTGGCCGCCTGCAAACAGAAAGCAGGATGCCAAAGCCCTTCGGAGCGAAACATTTGGAGGTGATGTTCGCCAATCAGCGCTTAGCCAGCAGCCCATGGACAGCACTTATTAACCAATGTTTAGTAGCCTAGCTTATGGTTAGAGCGTGTGGACAATCTATTATGATATAAAAGGAACACGAGCCTTAATAAAGTTAAGCATTGCTGCTAACTCACATTGAGGTGCCTCTGCACCTTTCTATAGACACTGAAACCTTTAAGGAACAAATCTATACCAAGGTTTCCTTTCAAGACCATGTGCTTCTAGAGAACAAACTCTAAGCCATCATATTTTCTACCTGACAACCTTAGGGTGTCTCTCTGAAGTAAGTAACTGTATTTTAAGTGATGACAGGTTTGAAGAGTAGAGAGAGCCTAGTAGAAATTACAGTTTGTGAAAATTGGTTTTGTTTGTTTGGTTTTGGTTTGGTTGTTTTTGTGGGGTTTTTTTGTCCTTTTTTTTTTTTTTTTTACATTCTGTGGAACTTTAGTGGATATTTTTCTATTAACAACTTCTACTCAAGGCATTGACTTTATAAGCACTCTGTAAATGAAGTGCTCTAGCTCAAACTCACTCTAACAGGAATCTAATCAGAGTTAGAAATAGGGTCAGATATTTGTTTATCAATAAAGAATAGTATTTAAAATATAGAAAAAAAACCCCACATATTACTTATAGGCCAGATTGAACATTATATATTGTCTTATATGTTTTTCTTAATTTATTTTA